>VDFB02339509.1:168085-256599 GCA_007258455.2 Sequoia sempervirens | reverse complement strand
TCACTAAGGGGACAAAATTTTCTGGGTATTGGAGGGATCACTTTCTCTTGGGAAGACAATCATTTCTACAATAATTTTGGAGGTCAATACTGCTGCATTTATTTATACGAAAAATTGTCAGGCAAGGGCAGGGGTGGCTTTGCTAGAGAGGGACGATTTCATCAAGGAAGCCGCAATAAATTCAAGGAAATATCAGAGTTTGCTGTCTTCTCATCTGGTGTTCATTTGCAACCTCAAAATCAAGTTCCTTTTGATGTTTACACATATAGTTGCATTGTAAGTCTGCATACTAAATCTGAAAATTGTTGGCAGCCATTAGAACTTTTGTATGAGCAAGTTTGTAATAAGAAATCAGTCATTGGCATACATGTTGCAAATAGATTTGTAATCAGTTAGCTCTAACTATTCATATTGCAACATATAATATTTAAGTTGTAATGCTATCTCAAAAACAATAGTATTGGCAATGCATTTTCAGTCATATTCATGCTAGGAAGAAGAGCGAAATATTGATGTAATAGGTCTGATTGCATATCAGTTTCAGCTTGTAATCATTTACATATCATTGCAATATCATTTGGAGGCATAAGGAGTTTGGATGCAAATTGTATGACGAAATGTCTTATTGCTGTAGGTGCACATTTTCATAAGTAGTTGTCATTTATATGCATAAGAAAATACAAAAACATTTTGCATTTCATTTCAGTCCATTTGCTAATTGTTTAGTATCTTTTAGAAGGAACTTAAATATCATTTGCATCACTCAAAAGCAATCCAAATCAAACTGAAAACTCAAAACAGCAAGTTCAGACTTTACATGCCAACTGTTTGACGAAATGTCCAAGACCTAAAAAGTGGAAAAACAAGTCAGATTTCGCCAAGGACATTACACCAACCCATATCTGATAACAAGCAACTCATTCTTTATTTCTTTTTTATTATTGGATTTAGAATATACAATTAAAAATTAAAGTTAGAAATGAAAACAACAGTTATAAGATTATAGACAACACGCATTCTATAGCCCATAATTGGACAGCTACAAACAGACAGCTCATTCTTAATTATGATTGTGAATGGACAATGACGAACATTAGCTAATAGTGCTCTCTTATGAGTCAAATCAAGAATTATCTTCAAACTTTGAATCCCTGTAACAATCTCCAAACCTGGTCTTCTAACAAACAATAGACTTGTGAATCGATTGATAAATAATGGTTACAACATTCTAAAATTGGCAATTATAAAAATTAAAAAGAATACATTCTTGTATGATTACAAAACTAACAAAGTTTGTTAACATATTTGTTTGAATAAGAAAAAATCACAATCAAACTGTGTAAGGAATGAATATTTATTCTTTATTAATTTATGGAAAAACTCACACAGTCAAAAACCATAAACAATAGCAATGAACATCATGGATTGTGAAAATATGATATCATTAGTTGTCTTTATTATTTATTTAACTATTAAAGGTATGATGTGATTTCATTAATACAAAGGAGTCCAATGGAAATTCATGTGTTAGGATGTGAGTGAAAATAAATTAGTTGAAGGAGAATAAATTGTGAAAGATGTTCTTAGCATGATGTAGTCAACTGTATGTTAAGATGTGTGAAAAAATAAATTAGTAAAAGGAGAATTAATTATGACAGAAAATTCTTATGTTAAGATGTGATAAGAATAAATTAATGGAAAGAAAATAAGAATAAAGAACTCAATTAAACAAAAAGACATTCATCATTATATGTTATTATTTATTTAAAAATATGTGAAACCAAGCTTACAAATATTCAATATAATATTAAATATATTAATTTTTTTTTTTAAATTTCTTTAAACTTTGCCACATTATATCCATTGCAGTTGAACTTAAAATTCTGGTTTCTTTAATCAAGAAACAGATTTTACATCTACAAATTAATTAATAATCTTTAAATAAAATTTTAATTACTAAATATGCTAACAATTTCCCAGCTATTTTTAAAATTCCAATTATTAAATAGACTAACAATTTAACAAAAGATGAAAAGATCTATTAAAAAGGAAAAACATAATATTTATCATATTGATTCTGTAATGATCCTAGCCTAAGCTGACTCAAAACTCTTCAATTTTCTCCCCTCGTAATTTTGACAAACAGTTGTCAAGCCAAGTTTTATCTCGCTGTTTTGGATTTTCAGTTTACTGTATTATCGTTTTTAAGTTTTCCAATGGTGATATAATGCTTGTAGATAATTGCTAAATTGCTTAACAAGTAATGAAGATGTAATATAAGACTTTTTATGCCTTCCCAATGTAACTAGAGGACTGAAAAATACATTAAATGTGCATTTACAGCAAAGAGGCATTATAACAAACACTTGGCATGCATATTCATGACTGAAATATTCATCTACAGCAATGGACAATTTGGCAAGCAGTTACAATGCAACCTTTTAATCCATTGATCATCTCTTTAAAAGCCTTTACAATACCAAACATACCCGGAAGTCCAAGAATATTGATTTTTTATTAAATTCTGGAAATTGCAGCCACCTGAAACCCTTTGAAATGTATGGCCTGCCTTGTAGATCAATTTCTCCCACTTAAATCTGATAGCATATACCTCCAATTGCCTAGACGCTGTCAAAAGGAGTGAAAAGTGTCCAAAAGAGAGGGCGATTTGACCAAGAAGAAAAATGCCTAAGGCATGAGGTGTACAGCCTGGCTGCAGCAGCAAAGTACGGCCTTGGAGAATGCGCCAGATTCTAAAATAAATGCATTCATAGAACAATTTCACCCCTCACATTAATTACTGATTGAAACCCTCAAATATTCTCTAAATTTCTTCACCAATCTGCTCTATTTTGACTTCAGAATGAAGCCAAACCTCATGCAATAATTCGGCTGATCTTCCACAGCCTCAAAACTTCATAAGCATTGAAGAGTTTTCGTTCTTCAATGGCTGGATTGAAGCCAAACTGCTGAAACCCTTGGTTTCTCACAGCAAAAGCCAAAATCTTCAAAAACAAATTCAAGTACTCACAATAGAATGAGGTTGATTTGCTTTTCATTTGCTTGTTATACTCTCCAAAGAGAAGTTCGATTTTCTCTTTTTGGGTCTTTTAATTCATTAAAACATTTTAATTCACCTTTTTTCATGTTTAAGGTTTCCACCTTGGTTTATGCGCCCACCCTTTTAATATTTCATTAATGATTACTAATGATGGGTCATGACCCCATTCTTTAGTTAACTTTATATTCACCTTAATAACATATAATCATTAATAAAGTACCTTTATTAATGATATAATAATAATATTATCAAATGAAGCCCATATGCCTAGCCAACTGAAAACCAAGGTGTCGATTGCAAATCCAAAACGACCAGGTGCCCTGCCATGAATAGTAACCCGGATAGTTGACTTACTATAAATTGTAAGTATGTGCATGAGTCTTGAAACATGTGCAAAGGCTTGATCAAAGGTCAACACTACATCTCGCCTGTCCAAGTGCCCTCGGCATAAATAGTAACCCTGAAGAGTCACTTACTATAAATAGTAAGTGTGTCAAATGAAGTCCGACGAAGGTCACCCTGAACTCATACTGATCAATGGAGGTAAACCATGCTGAATACTACCAAAAAGGGGACCCCCTAATCATCTACTCTAGCCTACGAGGGTCAGGAATAGGCTAAGCAACCTATCAACGTGTCTAAGCTAGAAAGGGGACATTACAGATTCCAGTCATGTGAAACACCACACTATTACACTATCAGGGAAAATAAGCTTTTCAAGTAACTATTCAGTCCTATGCTACCAAAGAAAATCTAAATGATTTTTTGTAATGAACCGAACCAATTTTTTTTTAATTTTTAATTACAATAGGCAATGCAACACACACCCGTTAAGGTTAGCTCTAAAACCAAAACGATGCTGCAAGCAACTCTAACCAAGGGTGTACACCAGGATCCCGAGGTTGGGCAAGGTGTGAGCATATGGTAAGGGGATCTTATGTACTGTTGAACTGAAGTAACTCTAACAAAGAATGCGCCCTAAGACCCGATGTGGGAAGAGGGGCGAGCATATGGTCAGAGGGTCCCTACAAATTACTGACTGAAAGTAACTCTAACCAAGAATGTGCCCTAAGACCCAAAGTGGGAGGAGGGGCAAGCATATGGTCAGAGGATCCATGAGTTTTGTGATTGCTCAACCGATCAACAATTTGAAGTACAATGCAATCTCTAAACGTAAATAGGCGGCAAGCCAGCCTCTTCCACTTATTTAGCAGGAAGTACAAGTAAATAAATAAGAAAGAAGTGAGAATGCTGACAATACTACTGTTTAGCTTACAATGAGATAGAGTGCCTGCCAGGAACACAAGATTAGAAGCTTAATAATGCTGCAATAATGTCTAACAACTCTCCAATGCTCACAAGACCCCTCAGACTCAATTTCTCACTCAACTAAATAATTCACACAATCTGATATAACTAATTTTTGACTGAAAATGCAGACCAACAACTCACCAACTCACTATTTTGCTCACAACTCACGCAAAACCCATCCAAAATGCATGAGACAAAATGCATACTACCCCTAGGATGATGGCACCCCTATTCCAATGATAAAACCTCAGCTCACAGCCCTAAAACTTTTCTTGCACAATTCCCAAGGCAACATGAAATGGTACGGCCCTCAAGGTGGGCGACTTGCTTCTTAAAAATTCATTTCCTCATCAAAAAATCTGCAACTTGAGTCAAAGGGTCGCCCCTATCAGAGACACACAATGGAAAGATACCCAGAATAAAAATATTTTTATTTTGGAATATATGAGTAAAACTCTCAATCAGCTACATAAACCAGCAACTCAGAAATTTCACTAACAAGCTTGAAATTGAACTACAAATGTAAGGAATCCACTCAAATGCAAAATATTCACTACAAAACAGCTCAACTACAATCTATTATCCAACTAGTTGCTATCTTTCAAGCAAGAAGATGAGCCAAATGCTAGGAGGTATGCTTGCCTCGAAGCTTTGTCTGAACAATCCAACAGCATAACGATATGGTAGACAAAAGATGCCAAATGAAAAGCAGAGGCTTGCTTTTATAGACTTGAGAGGAAACTTCTAGAAGCTTCAAGAAGGCGCCCAATTTTCAAATTTGAATTTGCTTTCTTCTCCCTCCAAAGATGGCGTCCATTTTCCAAGGCAATATTTGACTTTTTAATTTAAAATAACCTTTCCCTCAAATAGGCGTCCCATTTCTACAAGCATAATTTTGACTTTTAGAAAAATATTTAATCACCTCCTGATGAGGCGTCCACCCTTGAAATCCCCCTTTCGAGAACAACTTTAAGTCATTAAGCTAGGCCAAGGGGTTAACATTAAAACATAACATTAAAATATAACATTATTTAAATCAACTCAACTTATCTCTCCAGAAAATGCATCCAAAGGCCAAAACTCAAAATACCAACTGAACTGGCTAAAGAAGAGAGCCAACTACACTGAAGCCAACAAGACCACTGCCAGAAATGGAATTTACTAAAAATAGCAAATTCCTGAAGTAGCTCGGATCACCATGCATGCTATACCACTGCAAAGCTCTCTGAAAACCTAGAAAGAATCCACAATCCAATCTCCAAACTTCAAGCAACAACCTCCTCAGAAACAGGAAACCCTAATTTTCACCCTCCGAGTAGCCTACGGGTCTCCGGAATAGGCCAATGGTCAATTGAATTGATCACAATTGAGAAGGGGACATTACATTTTTTTTTTTGGGGATTACACAAATTATGTGTAATGCTTCACTAGTAAGATCCCCTATACTAAAACATTGAATTTTTTTAAAGCATGATGCATTGTAAATTTCTTCAACATTAATCTGATGACATCCATTCGTCTTTCTATGTGTTGTACCCGAAATAAATTTTTGGCATTCTGCTTAAATTGAGCTAAATCATGCAAAAATGCAATTGAAAGTCTGTTTTAGGTCAAACCAAACATAAGGTCTTTGTTGGTTTTTGTCAAGGAACATATGTGCAAAATTTTGAAAAATTGAAAATTAGGGTTTCATACCCCTATTTTTAGGGAAACCCCTGAAAATAGGACCTTCCCAAAAATGATTGAAAATGATTTTGATAGGATTAATCGACTTCACGATCACACTGGTCAAGTCAGAATCATCAAAAGACATGTTTTACTTTGGTGGGTTTATTTCTGGCTTTTAGGAACAAAGTTGGGAGCTCCGTAGCCATTAATGGTAGATTGGCCAATACCAGGTTCTGAAAGCTAAGCTTCAAAAGCTTCAACGGTGCAACCATGGTGAAAAAGGACTAAAAAGGTGATGTTTGACGAAGGAGATTCTAAAAACTAGAAAAGGCCAAAATTTGGCCAAGTTTGGAAATGCTACCAAGGAGAATTCAGGCACATGTGCTAAAAGTGCCCTTACTGAAGAGGGGCGCCCTTGAATCTCAGGGGCCAAATGCAGTCACTTCATTCCTCTGATACAGTCATCCTCTGTGTTTTCCTGTTGGCTCGACAATGAAACATTCAGCGAAATCATCTGATGAAGTGATCACCGGCAAATGTCAAATGGAAGGCGAAGAGGTTGTTATGAAGAACATCCAAAATGACTGCTCAGCATGGAGAAGGCGCTCTTATTGAAGAAAGGCGCCCTTGAATGGGGTAATGAAGATGTCATCTATTGAGAAATGCTGCCTTCGTGAATTCTATCCAGCTCCGATCTAGTTTCACAATGAATCCATTAGCAAACCTGCGAGATGAGTCAAACAACTGCAGTGATTGATCAACTGAGGAAGCAATCAAATAGAAAACGCTAGAAAAGAGAGAATGAAAGAATACTAGAAAATGTGCCAAGTATCATGAAAAGGGTGCCCTTGCTGAAGAAAGGCGCCCTTTCTTTTGGGCGCCCAGATGTTGTCAAATGGTTGAAGGACCCCCAAGATGATCTTGTCTGTTTGGATCAACCTCAACAACGAAACCATCGGTGAAGGATTCCGACAAGGCAACCATCTGATGACGGAGATCGAATTGAAGCAGTTTATAACTTCAAAGTCATTGGTCAAGAAGTCAAACGCGCCCCTACTGAAGAAAGGCGCCCTTGCCTCTTGAGACCTAAAATTGACTTTCAGGAGTTGTGACACTAGCCATCCTTTTCAGGACTGAGCTGGTTACCTGATGAATTGTCAAGTGAGATTGTCTGACTCGTCAGTCAACAACGATATCAAATTAGAGCATGAAAGGTCTAAATGGAGAAGTTGAAGAACAAACATTGAAAATTGACTAAGGCAAGTGCAAGAGCGCCCTTGCTGAAGAAAGGCGCCCAATCTTTTGGAGTCTCAAACTCAGTTTTCTGGCTTACCATCTCCCAGGCACATCTCTTTAGCATGGATCTAGCTCAACAGTGAATCTATAAGCAGTTGCTCAGGATTGACTGATCAATCTGGAACGCAGATCAAACAGAGGTCATTCAACATGGAAAAGTGATGAAAAAGCACTCAAACTCAAAATGGATGCCTAAAAAGGTCAAAGAAAAGTATGTTGACTTCAGTTAAGATATTTTGGAGTTAAACTTGGCCAAATCATCCTACGATCAGTGGAAATCAACCTTTTGAACTCCAGATCAGGCCAAATCAAGCTTAGATCATGAGTTAGGCGCCCAAACTTCATGGATTCAGGCTTGAGTCTATATAAAGCAAATCTAGGCGTCCCTCTTCATTATTTCTTTTGCAAGTTGAAGATCAAAATAGCAAAAGGCTCTCAAGGATGTCCTTTTAAGATTTGGCAAGGGTTTTTCACAGTTCTTCAATATTTTTTGAAGATCAGAGGCAGAGGAAGATTTCTTCTTAGAGGTTGGATTCAGAGATAGATTTTCTCAGGGAGAGCTAAAATCTTGCAATCCACCTCTTGTCTACTTCCTCTTTTCTTGTCTTAGGTTTTCTTGCATGTCACACAAATCAGTAGGTTACCATAGATTTGACCAACTAGGCAGGATCAAAATAATTTTCTAGTAAAACCCATCTCGTCAAAATTTCCAGAAACAACAAACTTGCTGCCCCTATTTTTGGGGGTTTTTTCGGAAAGGTTTTAGAAGCAAAATTCTGAGGAATTGGGTTTGTTTAGCATTGAAGCACAAAGAAAACCCATGTGCTATATTTTTTCCGGAAAAATACTTCTCGACAGGTGCTATTTTTAGGGGTTTTTGGAAAGTGTCAGAATAGGGTTGTGTGCACAGTCTATCTTCGAGTTTTTTAGGATGCAGTACTCTCAGGTGCAATACAAGACCAAGACGGCCTTGTACCATGATTTCCTAAATACGACTGACACAGGCTTGTGTCAGGTGAACCCAGTGGTTGATCCAGAAGACTTGGAGGGCATGAATCATATCACATTACAGAACATAGAAGAATCCAGGTTGTTTCAAATTGCATCCATCCCCATCACATTACAGATTGTGGAGCTTGTAATCGCTTGAATTAAGCATTACAATCCTACCACGAGAGAAATCAGATCAGTGGATGGGAGGGTAATCTGCAGTTTGACACCGAAGGACATTGAAAAATGTTTTGGTATTCCATTATGCCCTACCAACGTGGTCATATCAGTGACATAATGTGACAGAGCATTCAAGGCAGCCAAGAATAAATGCCAAGGAATAATGGCAGAAAAATGGCTAAAAGTGAAAAGGCTAGCTTGCCTAAGCTGGTTGGACGAGGAGAATTCAGTGATGAGTATGCAATGTTGATCACTCTACTCAGCAAAATCACTGGAGAGGAGGGCAATCAGTTTCAGTCGTGGATGTACTACGTCTTTGCCAAGATTATCAACAAGAGGGAACATTACGACTGGACCACTCTGATCAATGATACACTCCACCAATAGATTACCGGGTTTCTAGAGGCTCATAGGTTCCACGTGTTCGTACCTGGTATACTTGATTGCCTTTCAAGGTGAATTCAGGACACTGAACAATGTGGGGACCTTAGGTGCGTAGAAGGTCCATGAACACTTTTCACATCTTGAGTTTACTCAAGCAGAGCGACACTTCGAAAGGACAAGTGACCTCTTCATCATGCACACTATACGAGACCTAAACCCATGAGACGCACGTATGTATTTCACAAATAGCCAAGGAGGCAATGGCAGACTGGGCGGATTGGTTTATCCAATTCCCTACCTTCACCTACATACACGTATACGGCTACATTGGTCACCTCACCATGATGCCACGGTACCCTTCAGATAGGGTAGTTTTCATGGAATTCCTAAGGCAGTTGGCCGAAGATCACGCTCACTTACGCCTGAAGAAGAAACTAGCTGTGAACTTTCCCGTTGAGATGGGACTCTATAGATGCAGGTCAGCAGCAGATGCCAAGTTGATGAGCCAAGAAACGGTGAGACTTAATCTCAAGTACCTCATTGAGAGAAGGTCATATGATCCCAGAGGCCTCTATGCGGTGCATCTTGAGCAACGCTCATCACATGAATCTTCTATGGAAGATTACTAGGTCAATTGTGACGATGAGTATGAGGTACGAGGAAGGAACTATAGCAGGTTCAGGCTCTCACAAATTGCTGACTTTATGTCAGAAGACATTGAGGGATTATCTGACGATGAAGGGGAAGTCATTCTCTCCTCATTCTTCGTAGATTCAGTAGACTCACAACCACTCGGAAGAGTGGATTGGTATGCAAAGGGAAACCCATCTATAGAAGAGAGAACGAGTAGAGTTGTTTGGAATAGTCAACTCTACCTCGACAACAAGAAGACAAGGAAGGTAGTACTTCCCAAAACAGAGCCGCCATAGGTTCAGTCTACGCTACCTTCCACGTCAAGGAAGAAGCCCAGGCAAAAGCAGTGGTGCAATCTCCCCAAAGGGATGAGGATGTCAGGGCATACAAGGCCAAGAACACAAGGGTTGCATGTGCAGACAACCAAACATACCCCCGAGATAGTCATGGGAATTGCTGCCCTCGAGTCAGTGATAGTGATAGTCATTGCAAAGACAGAGCCTGAAGAGGAAGAGCTAGCAGTAGCAGAAACAGTGCCTTTAATAGAAATAGAACCACTTACATCACCACCATCACAACAGTCACAAGTCCCCATCGACTTGGACTCGCCGCCGAGAGACGTCACTCCAACACAGTCTCATTCATCGGGCATTCAAGGGCCCCATATTCCTCCTTCTGGTAAAGCTAGCCGGGCTTGAGGGCTTCCTAGGCAGGAGGAGGGAAAGCCCCTCCTATGAGCTTGACTTCACAGAGTTCGACCATGTCCCACAAGACATGCCGACGAAGAAGTTGAAGAAGCAATTTCACGTGGAAAAGAATGCAAAGCATGAGTTCATCATAGAGACTGCTGCCCCACCTGAGGATAAAAGCATACATGAGGTACAAGTGGAGGACTTCACATTGTCCAAACTTAACCTTGGAAAGACCACACGTTAGGGGGAGGAAGACCTTCTCGGAATTGCCTCAGTGAGCATCCAAGAGAGGATGGCTAAGGATGGAAAAGACAAACAGCCTTAAAGGCTAAAAACCAACAGTTGAGGATGTACATTTCCAGCTTAATGCACGACACCCCGAACGTCTCGGCCTTACCACAAGAATTGCTGGATCTTCCCACGGAGCAGAACCATCAACAACTGATGACATATGGAAAACACTTGAGAGATCAAGTGGAGGAGTTTGTTCTCAGAGGGCGATGTATACTGGCAAATCTATACCAGTTATGGGATAGAGCACATGGACTCTGTGTAGAGATTCAACAATTGGAGCAAAGAATAGCAGAAAAGAGGCCAGGCGATGAAACCACCATTGCAGACTTGCAAATGTCATATCACTTAGTCTTCAGTGAAGAGAACAAGCAACACCTTTTTGCTTGGAAAGAACAGCTGGAATACAAGGTGAAAGCCTATGATGCCAATTCAGTAAAATTGATTGACTATCGATGGGTTGTAGCAAATATTATCAACTTCGCAAGAATGTTGGTAATATCCTTCCCTCACATAGAATATCAGCGTGAGGGAGGAGAATACATTGAGCTAGAAACAGTGCAGAATCAATTCAGGGATGTCATCTGTAGCATTTTCCTCGATGATCCCAATGGTTGCAAGTTTTCCAAAGTGGCAGCTTTGTCTTCCCAGTTCGATGAGATAGTTTTCTAGTGTATAGACTTTCAGCATCAACTTACGACAGGCGAAGTAATGCTAAAGCGCCACGTCATCATTCTGCAAAGCATTAACTACCCAAACGCTGAAGAAGTCAACAAATGGATAAAAACACTGTTGACTAGTGGTGAGTTGTAAAGGCACCTCAAAAAGGACGTTCTACCCTCCAAATGGCATTTATGGCACTTAAAGTTGACTTGATGCCTCATTCCAAGTCAACCCAAAAAGACATTAAATGTGACTGAAGTTAACTTGATGCCCCTTTCCAAGTTAACTCCACATCCCATAGATCATGCATGTTAGATCCCACTAATTGAGGATGTCTAATTGACTTCCATAATTTGTGGATCTCAAATCTCCACTAAATGTGGATGTCTATTTTGGAGGCACACTTTGTATTAAAGTTCATCTTTAGTTTAGTTTTAGTCAACTGAAGTAGTTTCCATTTGACTTTTTGTTTAGTTTTAGTTAACTGAAGTAGATTTCCAGTTAACTGATTGTTCACCTACTTTTAGACATAGGAATAAATCTTGCTGATTGGCAAGAACTAATTGTTAACTCAAGGAGATTTTAGGGTTGCCTACTCCTTTGAGTTTTATAAATAAGAACCTTGTGCTCATTATTTGTTAACCTTTACTTACTATGCAAAATTGTTGTGCCATTGTTGCCACAAGTTTGAAAGTGATTATTTGTTCACTCTTGGATGAGAGTTAATTGGTTTGATGAGTAATTGTGCATGATTTCGTGCCTTTGCATGTCCCAATCTTTGTAATTCGTTGAAGAAATTTGAAGAAGAAAATTAGAAGGCGCTTGCATTTTGATCCAAATATTTGAGTCCTTTCAACATTTTGTGTTAAATATCTTGTTGTTTCAACTCCCTCCTCGGACAGGGGTTCCTCCTCCTTGGATATTTGTTATTAATAGTTATCATGTGATGTTGTTTAATGGATTGACTTTCAACCTATACTTCGGACAGGGGTTCCTCCTCCTTAGCAAGTTTGTTGGCCATACCATTGTAATTTGTTGTTTCTAGTAAGCTGTTTCCTAGCCTATACCTCAGACAGGGGTTCCTCCTCCTTGGCAAGTCAAAGATCCAACTTACCATAAAGAGTGTTTGCTTGTATAAAACCTTATCCTAGCGTATATCCAAGAGTTCAGAGCCTCGGCCATATTCTAAGGAGACGGCGGATTCAAGTGATCCAACCATCCATGCCCGCTTCTATGCCCTCATGCTCTGTTTATCTTGGGGAGATAGGATAGATTAAAAGTTAGTTTAGTCGTAGTTAAAATCCGCATAAACTAGAGAAAAGCTAGTTTGGTTGTAGTTAAAATCTGTAAGAACCCACACCTGGTGGACTCTAATCAACCACAATTTTCTGCCCTTTGCTTGATATTCAATGTTTTTAGTGTTTGGGTTCTGCTTGAGTTTTTCAATATTTTGTATGTATGACAATGGAGCATACTATGGTGCAAGTCTCTAAGAATGAATGCTAGAAGAATAAGCTACCAATGCAATGCAGCTAATTTGTATTTTCAATGCAATAAATAACTTATGCAACCATAAATAAACACCTACAGCCACAGTGACAATATGTCAAGTAGTTGGCATACAACTAATAATGCTTATCAAGAGCAATGCTACCCATTTCCTCAACATTTATTATGAAATATATCCCTTCCTTCCATAATGTAATATCTCCTTACAATGCTTGTTACAAATCTGATATGACCGATTACAAATATTGCTAAGATGATTATGCACTTGCTGTTCTGGAACAGCGATTTCATTAATGCAATGATATGACTACAATGTAAGACAATGCTGGATTGATCATGCGCCTACAGCAACTACAAGATGCAAGCAACTAAATTGCAAACCTTGACCTATAACAGAGTATTACAGAAAAATGATCATTAATGTTTCAATAACCCTGACTATGTACTAATGCAAGTATGACTCTAATCTCATGCTTGACTGAAACAATAAGGAACCTGAGAGTGTAAGTAGCCACTGTGGGAAGCTCGATTCTCCTTGAAGGTAAAAGCTTTGACTCCAATATTTGAGTGCCCAGCTTCCTTGAATTCCAAACAAGTCTCTTGAATTTA
The DNA here is from genome assembly GCA_007258455.2 of Sequoia sempervirens. Lineage (NCBI taxonomy): Eukaryota > Viridiplantae > Streptophyta > Pinopsida > Cupressales > Cupressaceae > Sequoia > Sequoia sempervirens. Next base: position 243,312 of record VDFB02339509.1, on the reverse strand, counting down.
TTTGTATTTTTTGAATGCCTCTTCACTGGAAATCGCATCACTCAAAGAGCCGCCCCTGTTCTTGCAACTCAGACCAAATTGACAAATTAATGCAGCCACTAACATTGCCCCAATGGCTCTAGATGTGTTCTCAACCTGCCTTCTTGTCAAGTGCTGGAATGATATAGAAGAATCGATGCAAAGAAGCCCTCCAAAGAATTAAAATCTGAGTATTATAACTGCAGATCGGCCCTTAGAAATAATCTGATCAGAGGTAGAAAAAACCCTTTTTAAATACTCCGTTTCTGCTCTTACAGATTAAAGAATCCTCACACCCATACTATGAATGAAATCTGCAATCAACATAATCTTTAAACCCTTAAATGTCAGAATATTACTGTAGCGTCACTGTAGCGACGACACTGTTCACGGGTACTGTAACGACGGGCACTGTAGCACGGTTACTGTAGCAGCGGGTACAATAACTCCAAACTTGCAATTTTATTCTAACCCTATGTTGAATCTTCACTTGTAAGCACAAATATGACTCCTGTATGAAGCCACCTTACTTAGCAATCTTCAGCTGATCTCTCACAACCTCAGAAAGCTTGACTCTGAAGAGGTATCGTTCTCCAAAGCCTGAAAAATGCACGAATTTGCAGAAACCCTAGTTTCTTCACAAACTCCACAGCTCTCAATAAAAGACAAAGTTGAATAATCATATCATAATCAGTTCGATTTGTCTTGGCAGTATATATATCTCCTTTCAAGAATTCGACCCAAAGCAATCTTTTAATAATCATTTAAATAAATGATTAATTTCGCCCTTTTTGACTTAGGACAAATATTTAATAAATGGCGTCCCCTTTTGATTAATAATTAAATGCTCATTTAATTATTATTTTAACCCCTCTTTTATAAAGTATCAAATACTTTATAACTCGCCATTTAATAATTTTAATATTTCATTAAAGTGACTTTATATTATAAAGTCAAATTAAAAAACATTTAATAAATATTAAATGCCCAAGTAAACACTGTACGTTCATCAGATCATCAAACTGGGTCAAAACTGAGCTGACCAACTGAACCAGGTGCCCTGCTAAAAATAGCAACTCCTGCCTGCCTAACTTACTATAAATAGTAAGTATCTGTAAATCACTCTGGAAACACCTGTTAGGGCCCAAACCTGAATCAACTAAAGGAGTAATGTCCTGAAACTCTGGATAACTACCAAGGAAGACCCTCTCATCACATTTGTCAGCCTACGAGGGTTAAATGATAGGCTAATCCTTACGAACTCTGATGCTCGCAAAATGGGGACATTACAAAATCTGCAGAAACCAGAGAAAAGCTTAGCTATGACGCATTGTGTTTTTGCACCCTTGTGTCCTACTGTTGAGTACAAAAAGATAGGAACCTTAGTCTACTCTACCCTTTCTTACACATTACATCAGCAAAGAGAGATCTTCCTCTCTATAATCCAAAGGAGCAGTACTATGACAATTTCAATAGCTGACCATTTCCAATAAGCACTCCAGAGGTGCTAATTGAAACGCCAACACTATGACAAACGCCTGCAACACCAAACACAAATTTACAGGGGGAATATTATCACAAAAGAGTGCTTAGCGGACTAGAACCGAAATGGCGATCTCCTTGTAATTAAGAAATGCTAAATTAATTTTACTTTGCCTTGCACAAAAAGATCAGCTCCAAAAACGTCATTTAATACATTTGTGGAAACCAAAGATGCCTCTATAATCTTTAATGCCTGAGAATTTGTTAACACTTTACCAAAATGTGATTAAAAGTAGTCAATTGTCACAAAATTAAATCCCTAATAAAATCCATCAATAAATTTGCCCCAACAAAGTTGAAATAAAATGTAGTATTCATTTAGGCACAAAAATCAAACTCTCGACAAAATTTCGCCCTCTTTAAGAAATACTTTTTTGAAAGAAAAAAAAATGAAAAAAAAATTGACTACGAATGCCCCCAAGGGTGCTTCATTTCAGAGCATAAAGTCCAAATGCATACCTCTTAGAGCTGCCATCAGTAAATTCTTGTATAAAATATCTTGGATTTAATCTAAAATGATGGTCGCGAACCCCTACAAAACATTTTCAACTGGTAAGGAAAATGTACAAATAGATGGTAAAATTGAATGGCATTGAAACCCAAATAGAGTATATTTACATTTGTAGTGTTTTTTTTTTTTTCTTGACCCTGGTCTTTGAGAACTTGGCCATGACATTCCAGGGACCGAAATGAATTAGAAGCTCGCTTGACTATATTCATATTAAAAGATATAACAGTTGTGCAAGAAACAGTTCCTTACGGCCACGCTGTGAAATGTGAGGATTTAATTAATTATAGTGAGATTTGAGGTTGAGTTTTTATGTATATACCGCTCTTATAAATTGATTTCAATGTAAACGCCTCTTGGCATAAATATTCCGCCCTTTGATTTCATATTTTGGATTACTGGTTTTGGCCAAGAAATAACCAGTTAGACAAGCAAGGAGCTCTATAACCTCCCTTGTTATGCAAGGATACTTGTTTTGGCTAAGAGATAGGTGGCTGATGCTAGAACAAGCTTCTTGAGAATAAGATTCTTGGCTTGGAATGTGAGAATGATGTTCCAAGCCCCTCTCCCATTTAAAGAAGTGCAGCTCTTTGCAATTAGTTTCCTATCAGTTTTGGTTCATAGCCTTCTCTCTTGTCCATACTCTTCCTATTCCATCCAAATTATAGTGGATATACAGGCTCTGTAATTTTGATACCATTAGTTACCAACGGTCCAACAATGATCATCAAAATGGACATTCCTGACTGCAATTTTTCTAATATAATGAAAAATTCCTTACAAGTGAAAAAATAATTTTTGATTTGGTGCTTCACTTTGCAAATTCTCTTTATGATGTTTCATGTATCTCATTAATCTGTAGACAAAAAAAATGACTTCCTTGAGGAATTCCTTTAACATTTGCACCTTTGCAGAATGCCAGAATTATTATTGAAAAATTTCAAATTGTGCTTCATTCGTCAGATTCTATTGCTCCTGTTGGGATTCTTCATCCTTCAGCATTTTATCTGGAAACCAAAACAGGAAATGTAGATCCTGTAATAGGTGATGAGAAAACTCCTCTGAATAGATCAGAGATGGATCAGATTATTGAAGTTGAAGGAAATGATATACCGGGTGATTATAAATCTGATAATTGGTTACAAGCGCTGCCTGTAGACCCTGATGCTAAATGCAAGTCGAATTTGGTTTTCTCAAAGACTAAAAATGACATTCTTAGTATTGGCTGTTGGGTGCAAAGTACTCCCAAATCTATGGAAGGTGCGTTAATCCTTTTCTCACAAAATTACTTTTGTTTTATTTGGTTGTGACATGTTTGAAGCTTATTATTCCAAATTCCATTTCTAAGTCGCATCCCTCTCTTTTCTTCTTTCATTACTATGATTGAGACACTCAACCTACAGACTTATATCATTATGTTGGTAATCTAATTATTTATAATTAGTTCATACACTTACCTTTTAATGTGAGATAAATATGATATGAGAACTCTTTTGCTGATGTCAGGGATAGATATTCATTTGGGCCTTGTTTTGAAAAGTGTTCAATGTAGACTTAAAGTAGACCAGCTTGGATGGGAGGATGTTCTGTACATTCATCTTTATCTTTCTGACATGAATCAATTTGCATTGGCAAACGATACTTATCTGAGATATATAACTGAAGAAAATTGCCCTCATGGTGTTCCATCACGATCTACAATAGAGATTCCTTTGGTAGAAGGTGACCTAGGAAAGGCATTTATTGAAGTTTTGGCTGTGAAAGACAAGACAAAAAAGGTGCTGCATGTTCAGAGTATCTCATGTTGGGCACCTAGCTGTATTGGTCCATACAGCCAGGTAATATTTGAGTATTTATGTCATATTTCTAGGTGAATCAGTCATTGGGATCTTAAAATTATCTTGTAAATTTAGATTAAATGTTTTGTTAATACTTGTGCTTAATTTTCTGCCGAGTCCACAGTATAGGGGTTTATAATTCAAATAAGCAGATTAAGTAATTGTGTAATTGTGAAAATGTCAAATGATCATGTATTCCTATAAGACAAGCTACATTAAGGGTAAATTTCTTGGCTTGGTGTTACACCCCGATTGTATAGCTACTAAGTTATTAGTACTGGATAAGGATTACGTGTTTGAAAAGACAATTTTATGAATGAATAAGATATGATGCACCTTGTTATTAATATGAGTTTTGTACATTAATGATTGTCTCATTCTTTTGTTGTTCAATTGATGTTAATCATGGTGAAAATGTGCATTATGAGGTTAATGTGTGATGTTATATCTTGCGAAGTTTATATATATACTGCTATTGTTGTGAGCATTTGATTGCCGTGCGTTTATGACTGTGGATGCAGGTATGTGAACCAATCCTCTAGGCGGAGGGGAAATATCACTTGGGAGAGGGGCTTGGTTGTTTAACCGGTGTTGTGACCTTTTCACACATCGCCCCATCGCTGATGGGGACCCCCAGTTGCCTGTTAGTTTTTAGGGTTTTGTCTCCTTGCAACGGTTACGAGAGATCACTTTGCTTAGAGTTTCCAGTCAGTTCGCCAAGAGTTATCCAAGCCAAGTCAGGAATTCATGTTTGAATCAGTGCATAGACGTCATGGAAGCGCTCAGAAGGACCAAGAGACGAAGATCGACTGTGAATTCGGCCAATTCTGACACTTCCTACTTTTTAGGGAAAGTTGCTTTTTCGATTTTTCATTTTTGGCATTTTTGGACCAAACAGGGTTCCCTATTTTTTTAGGGTTGCTTTTTCTATTTTTAGAAAGTTTCTATTTTTGGAAAGTTTCTATTTTTAGAAGGGTCCCGAGTTCTGAAAACGCACTCAGAAGTTCGAAAAACTCAATAGAACTCTCGGAAAATCGAATTGAAAATTTTGAAAATTTTTCGAAAAATCTGGAAAAAACAAGTAAAAAGCATGAAAATCAGACTGAAAACGTTCGAAAATCTGGAAAAACCAGTCAAAAACCAGTCAAGATCAATCAGATTCGAAGATGAAATCATAAAAATCAACTCAAAAATGGTGAAGTTTGTGAGAAATCTGTGCAAGTCTGGAAAATTCGCCATGAAAGAAGGATGAAGAAAGGTATGTGAAGGTCTGGAAGGTCATAGAACTCGCCCAGCAGCACTAAGGAAGCCTGTCCAAACATTTAAGATGCATATCCTTGCAAGCTTCAAAGTCCGCCCCTGGCATCCTTGCACCTCATGAAGTCCGCCTTGCATCTTGAAGCATATCCTTGGACCTTCTTAAGTCCGCCATCCTCATCCATGCATGCTATGAAGTCCGCCATCTCCAAAAGGGACATCCTAACACCCCCCAAAGTCCGCCAAACTTGTGCTAGGAAGTTTCAAAGTCCGCCTTGCATGTGCTGGAAGGTCTCAAAGTCCGCCATCTTCTAAGAGGGACGTCCAAAAGGGTCATGAAGTCCGCCTATCCTCATCCTAGACCTCTTCAAAGTCCGCCCTATGCTTAGAAGCTCGTCCAAGATGCCAATGAAGTCCGCCCTTAAAAGGTGGGACTTGGCTGAAAGTCAAGTAAAGTCCGCCTAGACTTATGAAGTAAGAAAAAAATTGAAATTTTACTAAGTGTTGATGCCTACCAAGGGAAAATTTCGAAATATGCTAAATATGAAAGCCTAAAAAGGTGGAAGGATAATTTTTGGCCAAACATTATATCATTTCCAAAGGATAAAACGATGAGAATAAGTGCTAAGACATCAAGGGAATTCGCCCTAGAAAAGAGGGACGTCCAAGATGCATATCCAAAGAGCAAGGATGTCCACCATGCACTTGGAAGAAGTTGGTAAAATAGCAAAGACATCCATGATCTACGTCCAAGATGCCAAGGAAGTCCGCCCAAGATGATAGGATGATGATTTTTGGCTAAGTGTCAAGGCCAAATCCAAAGAAAAGCTCTAAAATTCGCCTAAGTATATAGGCTAATGGATGGAAAACGAAGACATCCGGACATTTTTGAGATGACAAATGTCAAGATTGAAAGGGCATGTGCTAAAGAACGTCAGGATATGGCAAGGAATGAAACGGAATATGCCTAACACGATGAAGGAAAAAGAGGCAAAATTTGCCTAAGCATGGAAAATGCGAAGAAATTGTCAACTTTGGCTAAAGAAAAATGCACGAGGTAAAAGGAAAGGAAGGATCGTCCTTGACCAAAAGGATGAAGAATATGTCAGACGTCAGGAAAATTCAACCGGCAAAGACATTCGGACAACGATATTGCCTAGAAAAATTCGACCGAGCAAGGAAATATTTGACTTTGGCAGAGCAAAATAAGCTTAAAATCTCGCTTCGGCAAAGAAAAATGAGGATCTGGCAACGAAATTTTTGACGGAATGGCTTGAATTTTGGTTTGGCTAGACGAAATCAAGGACAAAATCGGAAAATACACTCTCAGCCAAGAAAAACGGAAGAACAATCGAGATAGCCATGGGTCCAAGACGAACGGGTTGGAATTAATTAAAATATTTTAATATTTTAATAATTAAGTCTCAACTATTTGGAATTTAAAAATACCTTGGACGGAATCAAATTTGCCAGACACGAATCGGACGAAAATGAAGTATGCCAGGCGGAGATGAAATCCGGCAAGAAGAAAATTAAATTCACCACGAATTTAATTAAAGATTTAACGTTTATTTAAAAATTCGAAAAATCAAAAGATAAGCATTAAATGAAAAAATCGAATTTTTTGAAGATCAAGGAGATTTGTCCGGATAAGTTCGAGACTGAGCCTTGTCGGAAAATAAAAGGAAAGTTGCCTGTTTGGAAAATGAAAACAAATCGAGGATCAAGAAGAAAGATGGCAGTTGCTAAATCGAATTCAATCCTTCAGCATTATAATGAGTTTCAGCAACTCATTTTTTCACACACAGCTGAAGAGAAATTTAATCTTTCTCGAAATCGTCAGGCAATCAATTCATCAATAGGCAAAGTCGAATTGTCCAGAAGGATAACCAGTGTTATGCTGAGGAATTTTTCGCGGGAAAAGAAAAAGAAAATTATTGAAAGCTGAATTCTTCTTGAAGAGGGGCGCACTTTTCAAAAAAATCAGATTTTTAAATCTGATTTGTATTCAACGTTCCTTCACTGAGGTTTGAGGATTGGTTAATTAAATTTGCTATCTTTTTTATACCTTTTCCTCTTGACAAAATTCTGGCAAGAATTTTCAACTCCATCGAAGTCACTTTCAGCTTGCTTTTTCGCAATATTTTAATTATTTGAACAGCTGAAAGTTATTTTTTTTCGAAACCAAGGCACGAGGTTTAAACTATTTTAAAAGTCTTTTTATTAATGTTAATTTTATGACTGCAGGTTGACGGACACTGCAGACAGATTATCCAGGAAGCTGAAAATGAAGTTCGCCAACAAGGGTGCCCAGAAGGAGACCAAGGTCATCTCAAAGTGGAAGAATGTTGTAGATACTGACCTTGGGCACGTTGACTTTGACGAATTCAAGAAGAGAGTATACGGACAAAATGGACTTCCATCACCAATCGCCAGACGGATAGTCAGAAACGGGATCTTCCAAGCAGCTGGATTCCCACCGGCCATGGATTGTGCTGAGTTGATGGTTGAATGTGCTCGCCATTATGATGCCCAAAAGAGACAGATCATCGCCCCTGACGGACGGGTCTTGGCACATTTGAATGAAGTTGTAATCCAGGAAACCTTTGGCATCCCTGAGCATTCAAAAATGGTCTATAAGACCAAAGAGGAAACCAAAATGCTATATGACAGCAAGTCAGATTTGTGCGCCACCACAATCAACAAGGTGTGGATGGACAAGCCAAAGCCATCAATCAAGAAGATGCCCAAGAGACCTCGCCGCACGGATTTCAAGGAAGATTTTGGAGATATCGTGCTGATGCTGAACAGGATCGCAGGCAATCCGCAGGGCGCCTTCTTTGAGAGCTGGATGTACTACTTCATCGACGAAGTCACCTCTGGAGTTAAGATGTTCAACTGGTCACGGATGATAAGTGACAACCTTCATGAGCAACTGATCAACCTTGAAGAGACCAAGTCTTTTCACATGAGTTCATATGTGATATACCTATTGGCCAGATCATACAGATATCCAGGACTGGTCTGCAAAGGCAGAATTGGCAATGGAGAGAACGAGCTCAGGCCTTATGACTGCTATCCTCAGCTCCAACTAAAAGAGAAGACTCACTTCAGGAGGGTGCATGATGCATTTCTGATGCACATCACCAGAAAGCTCCAAGGAGGAATACATCAAAGGCTAAGCCATGAAGCAAAAAGCCTTATCAGCAAATACGGGTCTTGGTTCATCCAATTCCCGAAATTCACATATATCAGGATCCAGGGATTTACTGGAAATCCCTATAAATTGCCTATCTATCCGACTAATCGGATGGTATTGCTCGAGGTCTTGAGACAATTAGAAGAGTACCAGAATATTCAGAGGCCGACCAAGAAAGCGTCCGTCACATTCCCTTTCTTCATCGGGAACATGCTAGAGTACTGCCCATCCGCCCAAGCAGCTGAGAGTGCACGGTTGGAGATCCAATGGTACCCTTTCACGGCATACAAGTCCAGGGTCAATTATGACCCACATCATAACATCCGGACAGTGGAAGGAAGAAGATATAAGCACAGAACGGAACTGGAGGATTATTGGGCAAATGCTGCCGATGAATACGAGATCAGACGGAAGATGTGGTCCAGGATGTCCGTGGATTTCATGAGAACAATCGAGTTCTGTCGAGTGCCTGACCAGCTACAAGACGATGGAAACCATGTCCAGCCGCGCTTTGAGGAAAACAGACCTCTCCCTCCAGTGAAGTGGTCAGAGCCAGAGCACGCAGACCTAGCCACCCTAATGAGGCCAGTGACGAAATATTCTCAGTGGTGGGTTGATGATCATGTTCAGGAATTGAGACAAAAAGGAATCACGCTCACATATGATCTGTTGAGCGAATCAGAGTCATATTCCTCTAATGCTGGGGCATCCCATCAAGACATGGCCGGTATCGGAGAGAAAAGAAAAGAAATAGTGCCAAGTGCAGAACCTGTTTCCAAGAAGCATAAAGGAGGACCTTCTCGGTCAGCAGCGTCCAAGAATGTTGACCATTTGGTGGCTAATATAGACGACTCCTTAGTTGAGATGCTCGAACCTCTTGCAGCTCAGGAAGTGAACAATGAACCTATCCAATTAGATGATGAAGAGCCCGCATCACCAACAGGCACAGAGATTTTAGGTTCAGACAATGACATGGAAGTCCAGGATAATGACTTAGAGGAAGGGATGATTTCCGCCCTCAGGGGAGTCATGGATGTTCCAAACGAGGACGAGGTTCAGGTCGAGGACGGCATTGAACAGTCTACCATTCCAGACTGGCTATTGGAGAGAATGAAGGTCCAGGCGCCTGCTGAGGCTCAACAGGAAGAAGAGGACGATACTGCCGATTTCTTGGCAAGATTAGAACAAGTTGCTGCCAGGAAGCCCGCCAAGAAGTTTTCCACCATCCAGAGGAACGAGACAGGTAACCGTTCCGTGCACATTGCAGTACCTACAGTGGACAAGCCAATGGATGAAATCACTCCGCAGGAGTATGCTATCACCACTGTTGACCTTGGTCCGACATCAAAAGGTCAGGAAGTAGAAGAGTTAGATAATTCCGTCTCGACCATTAAAGCGAGACTGGAAAAGGAAGTGACCAAGAAGAAGGAATATAAGAAGGAGGTCAAACGTTTCAAGGAATATATCCAGCATTTGACCCAGCCGCTAGATCAAGGCAATGCAACTGTTCCTCCTCTCCTCAATTCATCACAGGGGATGACTCAGGAAGTTGAGCATGGAATGGTGACAGCCAGGGAAGCGCAAGACTGGATGGCAGGCGAGGGCATGGAAGCTGCCTTGTTCATGGAGAGGTTGGCGCTTGCTTATGGACAAACCTCTTCGTTTCTTTCTAGGTTGATGGATATGGCAGAGACATGGGATGGCATCCCGGATATGCAAGAAAGGCTTATTCCGAGCCTTAGAATTTTGAAGAGCACTCCGAGGGAGGAGTTAGTTGATAAAAGGGTGATTGCTGCAGGGGCAGCATATGATTTTCATCACTGGTTCTGGGCAGTGACAATAAGAGAAGAAGTATTGGAGAAGGCGAGAATCGATGGGCTTGGAATTGAAGAGCAGGTCAAAAGAATTCAGGAGAAGATTTGCATGATAGCTTCAGACATGTTCGACCGTGAGATCATCCGGGAGAACGACATGCAGTTAGAGAGACTGAAGAGCAAAGTTCAAGAAACTTTATTCCCAACCACTGGACCATTTTCGAAGCAGGACTTTGCGAGAGTGGCAAGACTCTCATCCATTCGGAAAGATTTTGAGAAGCAGGAGGCAGATTTGGAAAGTACCTTTGCCAGATGCACCGAGAAGTTGGACGGACTAGAATTCCGGATCAGCATGTTACCTCCTGTCACGATGGACGAAGTCATTGCCGTAGTGTCCAGATTCGCCAAGCACAATGCCACTCGAATGGATAAGGACGCCTCTCCTTGGTTATAGCTGGAACTGCCACTTTTCTGATTGTTTTCTGATGGTTAACTCTTGTTGTTTTGGGAAACCCTAATTAGGGTTTGGTTGTAACAATCTGGGCCGTTAATCTTGTTTAAATCTCGGCCGTCTATTTCATTTTTGGAGCTCTATATAAACTAGTGCTCTCTCATTTTCATTTGGTGTGGAGACTTGTTATGTATATTGTCGCATTGAGACTATTTTAAATGATAAAAGCTCTTGAGCATGATTTGCCTTGAATCACTTCTTATTGTTGAATAGTAAGCGAGGTTACATATTATCTTCCGCCATAGATTAGAGTTAAATTTAGATTAGATAGGATTTGCTTTGAAAAGTTGTTAAATTGAATGAAAGATTGATCGTATCGACTCATTGGTGAAGTGTAGCTCATACTTTCTTCGGATGAATGATTTTCATCCGATGCGTAAAGTTAGCCTGAGCTCCTAAGTGTGGAAGCCTAACTTCAACCTTATCCGAGGTTTGAATATCATTCTCACAATCCCTTTGAAGATTGCACCCATTTTTGCGTATGTTGTCCAACAGGAGGCGAAACAAAATGTGGTTTATTTCGCTTCACCAAGTCCTTACTGTCTCTTGATTTCTTAGGCTTAGACTAGACTCTCTGAACCCCATTCTTTTGCCATTTTTTTTTTGAGATCCATTGAAAGTCCCAACTAAGAGCCATCAACGATACATCTCCTAAGTCCTGAACTTGCAAAGATATTCTTACGTAAGTCCCCTTGTTCATTACCAGCAAATCACAATGACCACTGAACTTATCCACACGTCGAGACCCGACTAAAGAAACCTTGGAATCGCCATATGATCTTCTTTGCAATCTTAGCATACGCGGTGGTTTTTCAAGAGAGGATAAAGTGTCTTTGGACATTTTTATTCTGAAAGTTTGGTGGATGATAAAACACACATCAACAACCGGTAATGTTAATCAGTTGAGCATATCACACACATCATGAAGGGTATAGAGGAACCCAGTCAGATAAGTTAGTCTTGATAAGTCATCCATAGGCTTAAGGAGTTTGGTTTATTTCTTTGTGCTTTGTGAGTAATGATTGTTTATTGTCAGACTTACTATACTTTGACCCCTTGTATTAATGATGTGATAGATATGTGTTAAAGGTTGAGTGGGTACGTATACATGTGTATACATTGTGTACACGTATCTATATGTATAGACATATCGATACATACATACGTTAAGCAGATGGATATGCTCATACGCATGTGTTGACATGTATATACGCATACGTATACATAAGAGTATATATGGTTATACACATGTATATACGTACACACCCCGCCTAATATCTGTGGTGAAAATAATATTTTAATATTATTGTTTAGGAAATTTACATATATATGTATGTATAAATGTATATATCAATGAAGTAATTATATTTTATGATATATACATAAATACATAAATACATGTGTATAGATATATATTTATATATTTTTTAAGGTAGTAAATATATGTATAAATATTAAGTAAGGTAATATATGCATATATATATATATATTACGATGGTAATGTCGAAAATATATATATATTTATATATATAAATATATTAATACTTAATAAAAATACATATATTATAAAATATATAAATATACATTATTAAATATTTAAAGTGAAAATATTTTTAAACTCCAAAGTAGAAATATTTGTAAATATTTAAAAGAATAAATATTGAACTCAAAAGTAATAAAATTAAAAGATTTAAATCTTTTAACATGAGCAAGTTTATTAAAGTGGAATATTAAAAGAAGATAGTCGCTAGTCTTGAGCAAAACATGGAGACTTCATAGAGTATCGAACCTTTTTCTTAACATAAGGAAAAATAAAATATGAATTAAATATTTGGTGGAAACATTTGAAAAATAAACCAAAACACAGATGAGAGTTTTCCCGTGAATGAAAGAATGTTTCAACACAGCAAAAATGGAGGAAAATTTCAGCGTTGGGTAATAGGGAATGCCAGCCAGTGGTTTTGTGTTGCAACAAGCTGAGACTTGACAAAATCGCAGCAAAATGAGTCATTTGTTTTTGTGTGCTAGGCAGGGACGTTTTTCCTATAGGTGGCGATTTCTGAGTTTTAAGTTGAATTTTTTTGCTAGTGCTGGCTCCATGAGGGTCGATTCACTCCTTTTTGAGGTGACATAGGGTTTATTTGCTTGCCAAGTGACGTTTGACTGAGTCTGAGCACCTTGTTGTCATTCTACATGCCCATAAAGAAGGAAATTGTTGCAATTACGGGCTTATAAATACTTGCCTAGCCATTCATTGTTGGATATCCTTGTGCAATTTATTTCTTGCGAGTTTGAGAGCTTCATTGTCCATTATCTAAGCTGCTGTGTTGATTTCTATTGCTGCATATTATCATTTTGCTGAGAGTGTGAGAATTAGAAGCTTTTACTAGCTGCTGTTAATTGACTGTGCTAAATCCCTTGTAGAAGAGTGAATTAACAACTTCTATTAGAGAAGTGTTAATTAAGAAGAGTGATTTGAAGGATTCATCAACATTGAAAGAGAGGTTTTGCAAAACAACCATATCTCCAATTGGGAATTCTGGAAGTTGTTGACGGAGCAGTGCTGGGAAAAGAGCTCATTATAACAGGCATGATATTTATTTAATAATTCTTGTTTGAAAGCTGCTCTCTTTTATTCTTGAGTTTGATATTTGCAATTAGTATGATATATGCAATTAGTTCATAGCAAATCAGTAATGTTTTGATGAACTTTCATTGCATTTAAGGATAAATGTGTGAGGAATTTCATTATATTTAAAGAGCAAATGAATAAGGAAAACCAATGCAATTAAGGGTAAATGTTTAGGAAATTCAATACATTTTAATGGTAGATTAAAAGGAATTAAGGATAAAAGGGTTATAAAAAGGGAATCAATTGTTTAAGAAGCTTTAGTGTAGCTTTACTTAATATACATTATTCATTGAAGGGTTGTTATGTGCATTTGATTGAGTTTGCAATTTTGTATGATCTCTATATATGGAGAATACGTAGAGTAATTAATATCTGCTAGGAACGAAATGACGTCAAAACCAAGTATAATCCTTAGCTTATGTTATTAGGTTAACTGGGACAAGCTTCACTCCTAGGATAAAGATTTCCTAAATCAGGAGTTAGGATATTAGATACTTGTTTATTGGCTCATTTCTTAGTAGATTGTTTGAGGTAGGAAGTCTGGGGTAAACTGAACCCATTGAAGGACATAGCCTACACATAGAGTAAGGTAGCCCAAAGTCAAATTGGCCCTTAGTAGTGTAAGTGATAGATGACTTACTCAGTCGTTTACTCAACCAGAATACTATGGCCATAGTAATATAATGTACCTACATCCTCTTAGAACGGGAGATGATTACATTGTCAGTTCACAATGATCCAATAAGTACATACTAGTTTGGGATTGTGGGATACAAGAATCTAGTTATGTAGGACACACCACTATGCTCAGTTGGTTAATAGAATCGGTTACTCAACCAATCCTTTCAACGAAGGGAGGGCCTTTCATTGAAAAATGAATGTGCGAGGGACTGCATTATTAGTCCGTGGTTGGCGGAAAAGCACTCGAGTGATGTTTCTCCTCCACAATTAGACGTTTGAAGAACCAAGATTTGAAAGGGAAGATCTTGGACCATCTTACTTCTATTTGTGCAAAAGTTGTTTAAGCTGTGTATGTACTCTTATGCTTTTGTACTTTGTTATTCATTTTGAAAAGGAAAAAGTTATTTTGTTGTGAAAAGCTTTAAATTGTATTTATATGATGTATTTCAATTTGAAAAGAAAAGAAAATTTTTATTACATTGTTATTTACTCGTTTACTTTTGTTATAAGTTGTAAAAATTAAGATATTTTTATTTCATGTATAGGATAGGTCCTTACACATGGAGTCCATACCTTATTCCATTTGTGAATTTATTGTGAGAATTGGGATTGTTTTCTTCTTTATGTGTTGTTGTATGTTTTAATGCCAAATATTGGGTTCATTATTGCATTTTGGTGTTAGTCTTCCCAAGTCAACAAGAGCAGTATTCTACTTTTTTTATTTTCTAGTTATTGAATATATTGTAATCATTGTTGCAAACTTCTCAACCTTGTTCACCCATCTGCAATTACTTGGTTCTTTTGGGCTTGAGAAGCATTAGTCAATTTGGACATCATATATTAGCCACTGGATTGTACATTTTGATAAATTCGTCATATTTAAGAATCAAACTTTCTAGAGTAAGACACATAGTGTCTTTCTAGTTAGATAGGATGCATTGATTACTACCAACAAAATATAGAAATGGAGAGAGAAAAAAAGATAAATATGATGGCAAGAAAAAGGTGGGTTGGAGCCAACAAAGCATGCAAAGGAATACAAGGACAAATAAATTAATGATGGATAGTAGCAAGAAAAAATCATGAAGTAAATTTAGAGAAAAAAGGACTGAAAACAGTGCAGGTACAAAGGATCAAACACAACATAGGCAAGTGGATAGTATGAAAATCCATGAATGTTACAAAATTACAATTATTAGAATGAAAAATTGGGTGAGAGGATATACTTGCAATTTACAATCTTTATAGTGCTTTATGGGCAAGTTCAAGTTCATGCTAAAATAACTTTAAATGTATATCCTTTTGGGTTGAAATGCTTTTTCAACATTAGCCAAAGAATTTAATTCTTTTTGACTTAAAATGAATTCTACAACTAGATGCTTGTGTAAATTAATAAAAGGAATTGATGCAAAGTGATGAG
Source organism: Sequoia sempervirens (assembly GCA_007258455.2). Lineage (NCBI taxonomy): Eukaryota > Viridiplantae > Streptophyta > Pinopsida > Cupressales > Cupressaceae > Sequoia > Sequoia sempervirens. The sequence goes on along the minus strand of VDFB02339509.1, from coordinate 227,892 downwards.
TTTGAACTTTGAATAGACTTGCAATACAAAGCTTACGAATTGGGTAGAAGCAGTTTAATCTTTTCAAGTACATGTGACAAAACCATTCATTCAATAGTAATTAAAAATGAGACAAGCTTAATAAATTCTATTAAATGGATAACAAATTCACAATAACATTGAACACTCATAATTTCCTTAGCGGGGAAGAAGAGTGGAGCTGGAGTTTTGAATTCGTCGGAGGGCAATGGAGATGAGTCTAACGATGATGATGCGGACCTGGTGGTGCCTGTGTTCACACATTCTTCTTTTCCCCTAGGCTTGTTCGGTTTGGCTTTCTCTATTAGAGGTTTCTCGTGGATTTTTCTTGGAAGGACAGGGGCTTTTACTGCGCTCAGGCTAGGTGTGTCTGGTGTGGACCGGGACTATACTTTGTCCTGCGTTGGTTCTCAAAGTGGTTTGGTTTTTTCTGATGGCGCATCTTTTCCCTGGGCTTTTTTTGCCTTATACTGCAATGGATGGGAGTCGGTTGGTGTTGGATGCTCTTGCCCCTGCTCTTTTGGCTTTGGGGCTTCTGGTACTTCTGTTGGGTGCGACTGGTGTTTGTTGGTTTGCTTTCTCTGGCGTTTTTATTCCTCTGTGGGCGCTGAGGAGTTAGAGGACGGTGGAGACGCAAATGGAAGGTGTGAGTTGTATCTTCTGCCGAGTGCTCTGAGAGTGTTAGAAGTTGTCCTGTTTGCGATGGTTTCTCTTGGTTTTCTCTACGATAGGAATATCGGTTTCCTTTATCTCATTGGGGATGTTGCTATTTCCGATGCTGTTGGTGAAGCAACTGGCCTTGGAGCGGTGGTTACCTGTTTGTTGTTGCATGATGGCGTTGCTCTGTGTTGTGGTTGGGGGAGCTTTGTTTTCTGTGGGCCCTCTCTTTCGGGTACCCGTTGCTGGTTATGGATTTGGCCTCCTGAGTTACTGTTTGTTGGACGGGGGTTGTTCCTTCAGGAGTGGTTGATCGTGTTTCTGTGTGTGGTGTTGGGCTTGGTACCAGGGGTTCTTGTGAATGGTATGTCTGAGAAGTTTGGTGGCCTTTTTTTGGACCCTGATTGGTATGTAGGGTCGGAAGTGATTGTTGTTCCTCCTCTCCTCTTTCTTCTTTTGTAGGCTTTCCTGGTTCCCTATGGCCTTTTGGGGGTTTTTTCGTCTCTGGGAGGGGGCTTTCTTTGTGTGGGTATGAGGCTTCTGGGTTGTCTTAGGTGGAGTTTTTTTTGGAAAGTTTACAGCATGCTTGAGACCTTAATTGGCATGTAGGGTTGGAGGTTGTTTTCCATTGTCTTGCTGGCTTTCTGCATTCTCTGCTTGGTGGCTCTCCTCGCCTTGTCCTCCTTCTTTTGGGCCCCTTTGTCTCTACTTTGGTGTTGATGTTCGGTATGGTGGTTGGAGTTTCTGCTGTGCTATTGTTGGAGGAGAATTGTGGCCTCATCTCAGACCTTAACTAGCATGTTGGGTTGGAAGTGGTTTTTCATTGCTGTGCTTCTTCTCCTCTTTCTCTCTCAGCTGGCTTTCAAGGCTTTATCTGGCCTGTTTGGGGCTTTTTTGCCTCTATTCGGTTGTTATTATTGCTTGGGGGTGCGGTGGCTGGTTTGACTTTGATGGAGTTGTTTGTGGATTGCTTTCCGCATGTTTCAGACCTTGAATGGAAAGTAGGGTTAGAGGTTGGTTTACATTGTCTGGCCGGCTCTCTTCTCTCTCTGTTTGGAGGCTTTCTGTTCCTTGTCCCTCTCTCATGGCCCGTTATCTCTTTTTTGGTTCTGGTTACTTGTTTGGGTAGGGAGTCTACTCTTTGGCTCCTTTTTCGCTCCAACTTTAGTTTTCTTTTGCTCTTGGTGGAGAGTGTCTCTCTTGGTGTGGGTTCTTTAATTTGTCCATATGCCTGTTGGTTTCACTTTATGTTATGTTCTCCCCCCTTTGGTTTTTCAAGTTAAATCATATGGCTGGGGGTGTGTTGATGTTTAAGGAAGGTTATGTTTCTTTTTCTCTGCTCCAGTTCACTTACTTACCTAAGGATGTGTTGGTGACCTCAGCTATGGGTGAAGTTGCTTCCTTTTGTTTTTGTCAGCTTTGGTCTTCTCTTGAGGTGGAGACTGCTCCTTTCGAGGTGGAGCCCTCTTCTATTGAGCTGGAGAGGTGTGTTGTGGATCGGGTGGGAAGTTCCTTTTTCTATGATTTTGGGTCTCTTCTCATCTTCTCTTATAGATGGGAGCCCCGTCCTATTGAGGTGGATGTTGGGTTGGTGTTGTGGGTGGACTGGTGCTATGTACCTGTGAAGACTCTTCATTGTTACTCTCTGATTCTTAACTCTCCTATTAGGTTGGAGTGGCTAGTTTTGTTAGATGGTGTTGACAAGTATTTTGTTGTTGTCTGGCTGGTTCAGACTGGTTACTTGGTCGTCTTTGATTGTTTGCTGATGGTTGATGCTTTTAAGAGTTGTGTTGCAGACTGGTTGTTTCAGGCTGATGGTTTCCTAGCCAATTCAGGTTGTTCTTGGGTTTATATCCCTTGTTTCTTGTTGTTGGGCTTAAGGTTCCCGCTTTAACCTTTTTTGGTGCAAATTTGAGATTGAAAGCTTCTTTTTTGTAATTTGCTGATGGTTGGATGTTGGTTGGATTTGTCTTATTCTTTAGCAGCTTCTTCTCTTTGTGCGGGTTTCAGATCCCTGTCAAAACTTGCTTGTTAATGGTTTCGGGTCCATTTAAAACCTATTCTTAATGGTTTTGGGTCCATTCAAAACCTGTTTTTCCCTTAATCAAAACATTGAACACTCAATGAATAGCAATTTCAACATAATGTAGGCATGAGAATTACCATTGATCCCCTCCAACTAAGTGCAAGCATACACTTGTTTATATTTTTTACAAAGTTGCATGAAAGTAAATGAAATAAGTGAACTGTACATCTACCTTAACTAAACTGCTTGCATGATCTGCAAATTTAATTACAAATTATTTAGTTCACTAATTCTAATGCAATTGCTAGTTCAATTGATCATGAAAGTAGTGCAATTATCTTTAAAAGCTCTCGATTCTTGCATGATGATGAGCTATTTTTATCATTGGCTTTTGGAAGGTGGCTATTGATGATGTTTTCCCTTAGGGAAGTTTGGCAAACCCTTGAGTTTTTCAAAATTTGGATTATTTGGACACCTTGCTTGAAAATGAACATCCTCTTGTTTACTCTTTTCAAAAATCATCTCCTCAACATGATCATTAAAATTGGATGTTGAATCCTTTTTGCAATTTCATTTCCAAAAATGATCTTTTCTATGACTTGAATCTCCAACAAATAATAACACTTCTTTGTTAGAATTAAAAATCACAATTCGGATATTGGATTGATCAACAAGCAATACATATTCAATGATGCAAAACATAGTATGTGAATTTTGTAAATCTTCAACCACAGTTTGCTATAACTATAAAACCTTTGCCCCAATAGCTAGAATCAATGTTGAAGAGCTTCGGTTAATCAAAAAATTCATTGTATTTGCTCATGAAAAACAAATATTAATTTTCTTGTGTTTGCATAGTCTTGTGCTAATAGTAAAGTCAATATAAGCGGTGTCCATTTTGTGGTGACAGAGGAACTCATCGGTACTACCATTGGCCTCTGCATAGATGGTAAAATGTTCGAATGCCTAAAAATAAGCAAATATAAAGACTTTATAAAGGAGTTTCTAAAGGGAGATGAGCAATTGGTGAAATTCCATAACGGCTTCAAGCATGATGAACTACCTAGTCCATTGGTTGAGGTTTCTTTCCATCTCATTAGATATTTTACATTAGAGGGTAGATTTCAATGCATTTATACCTATCACTTCCCCCTTTTGAACCACCTTCACCATAATGAATGCAAAATATTTCCTTATTACTTGCTATCATTCAACAAAGGATGTCTTGGCGAACAAAGCATCTATCCCCTTGCATTAGTGGTTAATCTTCTAAATGTATTATCTATGAGTCTTTTAAGTGACAACAATGAACATAAAGCATGCCTATGACAAAAATTTAGTGGAAAAAGCACCATAAAGGTGCACCTATGTGTTTTTGGTTGTGTGTTAAGTGACACGAGTGTCAAAGAAGTGCGTTGAAGCGTATAGGATATCTTTAAATGGCATATATAGTTGAATGGCATGCTTGAGAGAGTCTTGTTGATGTGTTTTTCGTGACCATACCAACACAGAATAAAGTTACCAACGGCGACTCTATCCTCTCTTGAACAAAATCTCCTACATGCTAAGATTGCTAGAAAGATCATGCATTCAACTCCAAGGTTCCTTCATGCAGTGGATAGTCTCAGTTGGCTTGATGTGATTTGCTTGTATTTCAATCGAGAAAGGAATTTGGATGCTCGAAAGGTTTGTCTATAAAGCTCTTGTTTCCTAAACTAACGAGAAAGTACTGAATTGAAATGGTTGCAGGGATAGGAGATGCGATGGACTAATCTACGCATGGGACGTGGAGATCAATTTTCACAAGCCTCAACCAGATTCCATTTTGCCTCACTTCAGACAACTTCCTTAGAACTGGTGCAATCTTCAAGGGGAGTAACTAAAGATATTCAAATTACAATTCAACAATGAAGACACCCTCATAACGATGCATACCAACATGAAGATCGTAATCGAAGTTAAGTCCACAAATTTCCAGTTGACCACGCAAGGCGAACTCACCATCAGCGAGCCCACTAGTGGTATGGATTTAACGAAGCTTGCTTAAATTAAACACCACATTCCACAACTATCACCTACGTGTATGAAATGAAACTTATTCTACTTTAAGATTCTATTTGAATCAGAAGGACGAAGAAATCTTGCTAGCTGCTTGCAACAAAAGATGAAATCATCATCAATGAAAACTCTTTTTATTGAGAGAGTGTTTACAACAATTTCTTACAAAGTTTTCAAAGGAAAAATTTTCTTTCTTCTTCAAACTATCCTATCAATCTATACTAAGCTATCTCTAAGCTATCACCTAGCTATCTCTCTATTCTAATCTTTGATCTAATCTAATGGGGTACAAATGAGGGGGGATGCCCCTTTATATAGTTGGTCAAGTCCAATGGATGGCTCAGATTACAATCAAATGGATGGCCCAAATTATGCCACCTCAGCCCTAACCTTAAAAAGAGGAGTGGCGTAATAAATGAACAATTAATGTCCACCATCCTCTAGAAGATTCCTGTTCATAGACGCATTCGGACTGTTCCTTATCTGGCTGCAAACTGGATGAGTTTGGCCAATACTGCTTCAATTTATGGTACGATAGGCACATTCTTGATCTGACTCCAAGGCGGCAACTTCTTTCTCGTGCTTGATGATGATTCTCTTCTCAACTGATATTCTCTAACTTTGAACTGGGTGAGGGTAATTATTTCTCCACCCCTTGATCCTAAAGGGTCTTCTTATCTTGGACTCGAGCATTTCATCCTCGCTACTTACCTCTTTGAATTGAGCGCATATTAGGTTATTCCAACACTTAGCCATTTCTTGCAACTTTTCTTCTTTCATGTTTTGGGTGCAACTATGATCTCGTGGAAGAGCTCGAAACACATAACTTTATCTCCCTTCGAAGGTTGTAATATCATTTTGGATTAATTGCTCCATCACCTCAAGTTATCGAGCTCTGGTCCCGACGTTCATCCTGCAAAACAGATAAAGAGAAGGGCATCAGAACGCTTTATAGTATAAATTCATTTCACTTACCTAATCCCGACATTTTGATTTCCAAGGCCTGATTGACCTTGTTCATCATTTTCTCCAGCAAGCTTTGCCTTCTTTACAACCTTTCATCATGGGCGCATATCATCCTGATATTCGAGTTTCACTTCATCTCCAAATTCTTCATGCCTTAGCCAAATTTCCATCTTGTACTCTGCTTCCTGTGTACCTTGAAGTTGTGCCTTAGAAACTTTATCCAACTCGACAGTGCGTCTTGAAGGGTGTTGCTTGATTTCCTCTACCTTAGAAAGTTCTCCAACCAACATGATACCCCCTCTATTGCCTTAGCCAATTTTCTAGCCCATCTGCCTTAGAAATAATTTATTTTCCTTAGGAAATTCCATCAACCAGGCGCCCGAATAAAAATCTTCACTGTAGAATCTCCAGAGAAGTGTAGAAGACTTTAAAATCCATCCCTTGTCAAAAATATCCAGTACTCAGAAGAAAATTCCCTTCAGAAAGCATCAAATTCATGTGTCTACAAACGAAGGGGTACTTTTAATTTTTTTGATTTTTTTAACTAGAGAAAAATATTTTCCATCAAATTTATTCACATTCATCACCTCTGGGCGCATTTCTTCCCCTACCTTGCCTTAGAAAATTTTATCACCTCCCAGCGAACTTGGGCGCATATAGGGGTCTCTACTTCCAATTTTCAACAATTAGAACATTTTCCAATTCCTCCACAAGTCAAGGCGCATATAGAGGTAACTACTTCAAGTTTTTTCAGACTTAGACAATTTTTTAACTCATCCTCTCCATATTTAGGTGCATTTTAGAGGGTGTACTTCAAGTTTTACACACTTAGAGAAATTTCCAGCTCCTATCTTTGCCTAGGGTGCATATGAGGGGTTGAGCTTCAAGTTTGAAGTACTTAGAAATTTTTTCCAAGTCCCCCGTTCTTCTCAAGGCGCATTTGGGGGTGGGAGCTTCCAATTTCTCACACTTAGAAAAATTTCTTCACTCCTCACTTGGGCGCATATGCTAGGCCCCAAATTGGTACTTACTAAAAATAGTAAGTTGTCAAAATTTGATGAAATTTTGCTGGGGATCTGCTCGAAGCTTACTGACTGTGTCATTGAGCTCAAATTTCAACTTATTCACTTCATTTGGCCAAAAAAGTACAAACCCTAATTCTACAGACTTAGACAAAATTTCAATCCCGATGGGCACATCCTCGGAAAGACAGACAGAACAAGAGAGAGACAACAGGAAAACAAACTAAAATCAAGCCAAAAGTCTGAAACGAAGCAAAAATTAGGGGGTCCCCATTTGCAATGGGGTGATGTGTGAAAAGGTCACAACAAGTCTAAACAACATTCAAGTGGCCTGAGTGGAGAAATAATGTGCCTAGGACCATAAATGCATTGTGTTAAGTGATATGAACAACATAAAAGGTTGCTTGTGTGATAAAAGAAACACTTAAGTGACAAAGATGAATGAATGGGATAGTTGGAAGAGGAATATATTGTCTTTAGTGGCAGATGTGAGGTTGAGGTATGCCTGAGGTTGAAACAACAATCCTTTGAGTTGTGTACATGAAAAAAAGGCATGTTTGATGTTGTGATTGTCAAGTTTAAGTAGTAATGATTGCCTACATGTTTGAGCTAGTTTTGAAGTGGTAGTGATAGTAGACAAGCATGCCTAGGTGTTACTTATTGAATGTTAAGTGCTCAAAACACATGATAGGTGCACCTAACAGGGTGGGTTTGCTTAAGGACGAGTCAAAATAGTACTGAAGCAGTTATCACTCTACATCAATGGTTTCCATTGAAGTGAGAGTAGCATATTTTTTTTCTTTTTCTTTTTGCTAAGAGGTTCAACGGGTCTCATGAAAACCACAACTAGCATATTAGCTTCCAATAATCATCATTGGGTTGCAATTGTTGTTTTATAGTTATGAAAGGTTTGGGCAATTTCTAAACAATGTTCTATGGGTTTTTCAAGCTACCTAAGGTTTGATGTAATTATTAGTGGTTTTAAACAACTAGAATAACAAGGTTTTCAAAGTTATAGATGGGTTTGGAACATTGAATTTGTTGTTTTTCCATGAAAGGACAGCAAATTCAAGCCACCAAGATTGTTAAGTGTTTTTTTTTCAAAGATAAAAGGTGATACCAAATGAACTTACATTAAAAATATAAATAAAACGTAATTATAGAGAGCAATGAGGAGCTACAAGGAGGAGCTGCAGATAGGCATTATAGTTTTGAAAACCCAAAAACAAGCAAAACAAAAAGGCCAAGAGAGTAACATTCACAAAAAAATAATCTTTGTTCAACGAGCTGGTAGTAGAATCAATAGGCAGGTGAAAAGCTTCAATTGGGGTGGCTGGAGCAGCGGTTGGAGATTGGGGGGCTTGATGAGGAATATGACCTATGAGAAAATGAAGGGCACAAAAAGTTCATTTCACTCTTGATTTGAAAACATGCCCAAGTAGGTGAGAATTCACTGCATTCTCCATGATGTCTGAGTAGTCATTTTGTAACCCAAATTGAATCATCTCTTGTTAATGCTTTAGAGATTTTTCAGGAACATCATATGGAGTTTTTTTCAAATTCTGGCACCCCTGTCAGACTATGTGTCATAATGAATGCTGCTAATGATTTCCCTTCATTTGTCTCTTTACTCCTCTTCAAGAGTTTGGAAACAAAAAATATTTTATGATACACCTTGTTCTCTTTGCTCTCTCTGTAGCCTTTTCAGTCACATGAGCAACCTATGTATATCCAATCCTTTGTTGCAAGATCTCCCCCTTGTCTCGCCTCCTCTTCAAAAGTTCTACCAACTTTTGGTTTGTGAGGACCTAGAAGTTTCTTCTCCTATGGATAATATCCCTCTTTTTCCCCAAGGTGAAGGTTTAGAAAACAAGCTCTTTACTTTTGTAGCCAACCTTGTCTTGAAAGCCCTTAAGGAGAATTTAAAACAAGCTGATCAAAATGTTCAACCCACTAGAACTTCCTTAAGGGATATATTGTGGAGCACGAAAATGATAAGGCAATCCTTTCTAAAATCAACATGAATGATATGGTAGATGATATTCTCTCGAAAATGGGAGAGGAAATTTCAGAAGAAATTGCAAATGAGGTCCTTCAAGAAAATATTGCCTTCGATTTTTCGAAAGGACTTTCCATCTCACAATTTGAGAGACAGGAAATGCTTGCCAGTTTAACTCCTATTCAAAAATGAAATAATTGAAAGCTCAAAAGTCTTAGAGCATGATAAGATATAACAATTGGTATTCAATCCACTTGGATAGAGCTTTGAAAATGAGAAGAGCCTATTGCTCTCATCAAGGGAAATGAAGGTCATTTCTTGGAATGTTAGGGGCATTGATGCTCTTGACAAAACAAGCTTGATCAAGTGTCAATTAGAATCTCAAGGTTATTATATTTTACTTTTGTAAGAAACAAAACTCTCCTTTCTCCAAGGTAAGCTATTTTTTTATAAATGGTCTAAATGGAAATTTTCTATGGTTGAGGCTTCAGGTGCTTTTGGTGGCATAGTAGTGCTATGGAACAAAAACAAGTCAAAGTTGTCTCCATAGCTTTGAGGACAAATTAGATGCTTCTAAATATCTCTAGCACAACTTCCAACCTTAATATTTGGTTGTTCAATGTATGTGGTCCATTGTTGCAATATCTCTAGCACAACTTCCAACTTAATTTTTGGTTGTTCAATGTATGTGGATAAATTTAGCAAGAGCGATGCTTCCTCCAGATTTCTCTTCCATATTAGTGATAGCATTGAAACAACCAACAACTAAATGAACTTCTAAAATCCATGCCTATTGTTCTAATTCAACAAAATAAAAGAAGAAAGGGGAATAGTAGGAAAAGAAAATAAGAGGAAGAGGAAGAGAAAGAGGACAGTTTTCAAGGTATAAATTAGTTCTTGACTCCAATTTCTGAGCTTGTTGCTCAATGTACCTATGTACATTACATGATGGACCTTTATTTTATGGGCATCTATGTATATTTATAGCTCAATGTACATAAGTTTTGAGCTTGTTAGAATATAATGCTTACCTTTTGTAATGCAATCACCATGGTAACATGGTGACTTAATGGTGTGCAATAAAGTTGCTATTATTAGTATTTAGAATCATGGACAAGTGTCATAGTTTGAATTGTTAGTTACATCTCTAAAACTCTATATAAGATGTACCTCTTTGTAATTGTCACCCCAATATTTAATAATATATTGTGCTCATTGCCCCTTTTTAATATGTTAACATAGTAGATGGCCCTGCCATATCTATAGTGAGATGTCAATAAAGGAGCCAAATTAAAGAAAGGAAGGAGGTTACATTTACCTTGCAGTTTCACATTTGCTAGTTAGGGTTTGTAAAAAACACAAGACAACAAAAGCAAGATCATTGTCATGTCCCCGAATTGGAGGTATGGTGATTTAATTAAGTTGTCCAAATTATTGATATTTCATGAGGATAGCTTAATTGATGATTTAATTAAATCAAGAGGTGTTATTAAATTAATTATTTATTAAGTTATTCCCAAAAATAAAATATCAAAAAGGATGACTTATTATTTAACATAGTTCCATGGGGATGCATCCCCCTGTTTCTCCACCGCCTCCGAAATGTTTCTCTTTTGAGGGGACTTCTGGACGTCCCCCAAAATGCAGGAGACTTTCAGACGTCCCCCTTAAAATGCAATTAAAAATGATAAAAAAATTTTAAAAACAAAAGCTAAAATTTATAAATTTTAAATTTTAAAGTCTTTTTGAAAGCTTAAAAGGAAAAATGGAAATATTTTGACTTAATTTTTCAACTATAGTTCATTTGGCCAAGTGTTTACACGAGTCTGAGGTCGAGCGTGGGCATCTGAAGACTGAAGCCATGATTGAATCCAGGTATGACGGAGGGTTTGCGGCTTTGTTTTTGTTTCATTTTTTTTATGCTTTATTGAATGTCCATGCTTGTCCAAAGCTCCCTGAGTTTTATGTAGTCGGCAGGGATCGAATGAGTGTTTTTCATTATGCAGCAAGCACAGGAAAGGGACTGTTAGATTGAATGCCTCAAAGAGATGTCATCTTGTGGGATACAATGAAGTGCGAGCAAGCCCACACTTCATGGCATCCCACAAGATGACATCTCTTTGAGGCATTCATAATTTCAGTCTAGAGTCTAATAGTCTCGTGCCTTGCCCATTTAAATTTTTAAATTTTTAATTTTTAATTGATATATTAACAACCTACAGGTAGGAGGATGTTGACAAAGGTTGTGGAATCTGGCTTTACAACTAGTTCTCGTTCCAAAGGTTATGGAATCTGGCTTTATGAATCATGATTATGAAATTCAAATTATGAAACATCTAGTTCTCATTCCAATGTCTATTAAGTATATTTTCATTTTGATTTTCATTGTTTCAATGTTCACTAGTTCAATGAAATCATTGCAATGTGTTTAAACTCTAAACTTTACTTATTTCTTAGGCTTCTACAATTATACATCTTTTTACAAGTAATTTTTCAAGTACTATATGTATTTCAGCGCACCGCTCCGCCACCGGCCCCCCACTGCCTTCCCCCCGTCGTCCCCTCGCTGCCCCCAAACTTAGATCCCCCGTCCTCGCGTTCCCGAGACGTGTCCCCTTCCGTCCCCCCGTCCCCGTTCCCGAAACTCCATGGAACTATGTTATTTAATTAATTTAATAATAAAAAGTGACTTAAGTGACTCAATAATAAAATAATAAAGTCACTTAAGGAATAAATCAGGAATCTTCTAGAAGTCTCTTGTTGATGAGGTTGAAAAAGTATAAAAAGAGGCTTTGGCTATGCATTTGGACATCAAGAGTTGAATACACTTTTTCTACTACACTGCTGAAGCTGAATGCTTGGCTTATTGATTTCTAGTCTTTGTTTGTGAAAGACCAAACTTAGCTGGTTATGTGCCAATTTCGGTTGTGCAACACCAACCCTAGTTGGAATTGTGGAGGAGTTACTTCAGTCTAAGATAAATTTCAAAGAAAATCTTGGAGGGGCAGCTGAACAATAAGGAAGGCTGGCGCATCAACACGAGGCAAAGATAGGTTCAGTTATAAGAATCAAACCAACTAGGGGATGCAGCAACAGAGTTTCCAGGTTTCACATTTTACTATTGTTTACACTTTAAGTCACTTTTGCATTAGGAGTCATTGGATGAAAATATCAGCATTTAAATATTGTAATTACAGTCAAAATAAATCAGAAGTGAAGCATTGTAATGCTGGTGCATTGCCAGCCATATTGCATTTTAATTTCAGTCTTGAAGGATAGTAGAAGCATTTATGTTAGCACATTTTGATCAGCTTGTAATCACTTGATAATAGTGCAATTGGTTATTGGAGGAATAAGGAGTTAGTTTGCACAATAAGTATTTGATAAAATGCCTATCTATGTATTTGCATTTCATTAAGTTAGTTTGCTTGCCAACTGTTTGACAAAATGTCTAGTTGGCTGTAGGTTACTATTTGTATGTATTTGTTGCATCTTTCTTCATCTATTGTATCCGAAAAATACAAAAACAAGTGCATTCTCAAATTACCAGCAGTTGTAGAGTTATTTACATTCTCATTTAACCATCAAACATCAAATTATATAATCAGCCATTGCATATCAGCACCTACAACAGTTGCAAGACAACTGCTTGACAAAATTACAAAGACAAATTTGCATAGTTCCACCGAGTTTCAGGGACGGGGATGGGGGGACGGCAGGGGACGGGTTTCGGGGGCGCGGGGGTGGGGGGCCTAAGTTTGGGGACAGCGAGGGGACGGCGGGGTTGACGGCGGCGCGGGGGCGGGGCGCCTAAGTTTGGGGCGGCGGGGGGGGGCGGCGAGGGGGGCGGTGCGCTGAAATACATATAGTACTTGAAAAATTAGTTATAAAAAGATGTATAACTGTAAAAGCCTAAGGAATAAGTAAATTTTAGAGTTTAAACACATTGCAATGATTCCATTGAACTAGTGAACATTGAAACAATGAAAATCAAAATGAAAATATACTTGTAACTTAATAGACATTATGATTGAAACGAGAACTAGTTGTTTGTTTCATAATTTGAATTTCAAAATTTCATAGTCATGATTCATAATTACAATCAAGTATCAAGCTATCAACACAACAGTGTTCAAACTTTAAACTTCAAAAACAAAATACTAAATACTAAATAGCTAATGGCCTGATGCCTCTAATGATCTAATCATCTCCAACTCCAAGCTCCATGCCAATCTCCTCATCACTGGAACCATCGGACGAGGACCCCAAATGCTCAAGCTCATCTAAACCAATACCAACCAGCCCTGTCTGTGTAGCATCCTCATCTATCTGTGCTGGCTCTTCTGGCCCTACATCCCATCTGGCTGCTAGACTCTCCTTGTATGTAGTTGTGATGCGATCAACGAGACGTAAGGCACTATGGACAGCCACAAGCTTCTCTGCCCTCCTAGAAGTGAGCCTGTTCCTCTTAACAGAGTGGATGAAGTTATAAGTGGACCAGTTCCTCTCAGAAGCAGAAGAACTAGAAACCTGGGACAGCAATCGAATGGCTAGAGTAGTAATCAAAGATCTAGGCCCATGCATAGTCCACCACAACTTGGGGTCCTCCTGTGACAGTCTCCAAATCTACTTTGGCTGCCTCTGAATATCCCCAAAGAGTAGCAAATTTTGTCCACTCAGTACGAAGCAAGCTGGAGCTGGCCTCTATAGGATCATACATATTGTCAATGGCCTTCATGAACCCCTTCCTTCACCTCAACATCCTCCATAGGTGTCACTCTGTCGGGACGTGGCACATACCACTTTGGGTTTAATGCGTAGGTAGCCATGTGTAAGGGAGTGTTGAGTTTCTCCTATCTATGCTGAATGATTGGATAAATATGCTCGGTGTAGAATTGCATTGTGGAGTTCTTCTCTCGCACTTTAGCCTTCATTTGATCAAGCATGGAATCAATGCACTCATATACCTCTCCAAGGGAAGGTGCATTAGAATCCCCAAATCTAATAACTTTGAAGACTGGCTCAATGATGGAGACAATATATTTGGCATCAGCCCAAAAGACATCATTCTTCACCACCTCCTTAACCCTCAATGCCTGCTGTGTCTTCGACTCAAGCCATGTGTTCCATTATGGTGTCATTACCATTAGTTGCAATGGCTCTTGCAACTTGAGCATCCTCTCCAAGAGAATAAAGTATGATGCATACCGAGTCTCTACAGGCTTCAGGAATTCCTTCTTGGAGAAGGACCTGAAAAGTGCATGTGAATGATGATGGTTGCAGATAAACATCTACACATATCTAGCATCACTGACAATAGATTTGATCCAGCTGATTTTACCCATGTCTTTAAGTGCATTATTCATAGCATGCACACAACAAGGAGTCCAGAAAATATGTCTATAGGCTGCCTCAATCAACCTCCCTGCAGCTCTGCACACATGGGCAGCATCTGTCACTACCTGCACCACATTTTGTGCCCCAACCTCCTCTACAACATCCTTGAGGATCTGAAACTGATAATGGGCATCCTTGCTATGCCCTGAACAATCAATAGCCCTAAGGAAATAAGGGCCCGCTACAGATGTGACAATGATATTGATGAGTGGACGATGCCTAATGTCCGTCCACCCATCCATGACTATGCTGCATCCACTTGTGACCCAGGTTCTCTTCATCTTCTCCATCAAAATATTAATCTTGGAATAGTTTTGATCCAAGATTGTTGTCCTCAATTTATTCTCCCCTGGTGGCACATATGATTGTTCTGCCCTTATTATTTTTGACATAGCTTCCTTATAATAACGAGAGCGAGCCACGTGGAATGGAATGCCATTGGCAAAGAAGAATTTGCCAATGGCATCATCTGCCTCATCCTTTGCTTGCACATTGAATAAACTTGCTAAAGGTTGTGAAGATGCCATCTTACGTTTCCCCCTAGGCTCTGTTGGACTTGAACTAAATGGATTTGGTGGCCTTTGACTCTGCAAAGTAGAAGTAGACACTGCTGAAATCTGATCACCCATACTCTTATGTTGCAATGTAGCAGATGTAGGCACTTCATCCTCATTACAACCCCATAACTTTAAAATTTCAGCCCTGTACTTCAAATTACTTGCCATAGCTTTGCATACATCTACACCTTTGCCTCAAACAAGAAGAAAATGTGCATTAGTTCTTGTAATGCTGCCAAACCATGTAAGCTCAGACATGTGACACTTCCATAATCTAGTGCCCCCAGTTGCCCCAGGCTTTGCTGCTACCTTGGATGCAAATTGTTTTAAAGGTTTTTTTGGATCAAAGGGGCCCTTGGCCCATTTTTGAAGGAGATCTGAAGGGCAGCTATTATCTTTACTACCAATGGAACTTCTGGTAGTTTGAGTATTTGAGGCTGAGCCATGTTGTACTTGTGGTTGAACTTCACCCCCAGCCTCCCCTCCTATTTGAAAGTCAGGATCATCTAATGAATCATTTGCACTTTGAATGTCTGGTTCATCATCACTTCTGTTGTGTGAACTCATTATGATGATGATGCTGCAAAAACAATGTTAAAAAATAAAAAATAATCAGACCTACAATGTAAAAAAAAAAAATTAAAATCAGACCTATAAACTAAAAGTCTAAAACTTTGAAAGAAATGTGGTCTCATGAATTGCAATATTTCAAGATATGCAAGCAGCAAAATCAAAATGTGGAAGCATAGGCAAGGCATGTGAACTGTTTGACAGAATGTTGAATGCATGAAAATGTGGAAGCACAGGCAAGGCATGTGAACTGTTTGCTTTTCAAAATGTGGAAGCACAGGCAAGGTATGTGAACTATTTGACAGTCACAAAATTAAATTGTTTGACTGAAATGAAAATGAAAATGTGGAAGCACAGGCAAGGCATGTGAACTGTTTGATCGTTCAAATTTTTTTATAAATTTAATTTTATAAATTTATTATGCCTCTTGGCTCATTGTGCTCTGCAAAATGTGGAAGAAGCACAGGCAAGGCATGTGAACTGTTTGACTGATTTCAATCAAACAGTTCACATGCCCTTCTATCAAGCGATTCACATGCCTTGCACATTAGCTACATTTGCAAAGCACCGGCGAGCAGGCCCCAAGAGGCATGCATTCATTCGATAAAAAATTAAAATTTTTAATTTTTACTTTTAGTTTTGCAGCAGGTATTGGGCATTATGCCTCAAAGGGTGTCAGCTCAATGGGTCGCTGATCCATGGCGGACACCTTCGGGACAAAATTAGAAATCCCACCGCGGCTCGATTGCGTTTTAAGGCGGCGGGCATTTATTTAATTATTTCTAATGCCCTTCCCGTGTGTCGGGTCTGGGACTTTGGCATTCCACATTACACAATGAAAAAAAAAAATACGAAAACCTACCTAGTCAAATTCGCTTGAAGTTGAATCAGTTGAATAATGATTTCTTGCTTCTCAAAGGGCTCTGATTCTCACTCTCAGTCTCCCGCCACTCGCCAGACACAGTCGCACATAATGAAAAATGCTCGGTGAAAAGAAAAAATCATTTAGTCTTAAGACTTACTTTAGAGTAAGTCATAAAAATTTAATCATATAATAATTAATAATATATTATATTTTAAATTTTAATTATAGTAATATAATATTAAAATTTTAAAATATTTCATGTCTTATAGTTATGATAAATGAAAGTCATAAACTTAAAGGCTAAAGCTTTGTTTTGTGATTTTTTTAAAAAAAATCATTATTTTAATAAGGGGACGCAGGGGATGTGGGAAACTTGGAGATGCGGATAAGACTCTGAGGAGACTCCGAGACACGAAGAAGACTCCCTGTGAAGGAAACGCCCAGGGGACGGCGGGGGGACGTTTCCCTGACGTCCTCATGTCTCGGAGAAGTCCCTGTCTCTGAGACGGCCACTTTTTCAAGGGGGATGCGTCCCCGTGGAACTATGCAAATTTGACAAGTTGTGGGCTAGAAATTGCAAGGCTCATTACAATCATGTGGTCGAAAACCGTGCAAAAAATTCTTTTGTAGAAAATCATGACATGAAGGGGGGCAACAATCTTCTATTGAAAATGCAAAGTTGCATACGTAGTAGGCAAAGAAGGTAACAAAACTTAGTCACCGATTTTTGCATTTTTTCTATGCATTGTGTAATGCCCAAAATTAATTTTTTTGCTTCATTAAGGCATTTTGTAAAATTGGTTAAAGTCTTGTAAAAAATATTGTAAAAAGCCAAAATTTTCTAAAAATAGAAATTTCTAAAATTAGACTTGATTTAGGGCTTTTTTGGTTTGTTGTCAAATGGATGCTAGCAAAAGTTTCTAAAAATAGAAATTTATATTTTTAGAAAATTTCTAAAAATACATTTGATTTAGGGTTTTTTGGGTTTGTTTTCAAATGGATGTTGGCAAAAGTTTTGAAAAATAGAAATTTCTATTTTGGTTAAAAATAGAACCTTTGATAGGAGGGTCCTAATTGATTTTGATTGGTTGAAAATACTTACCGATCAGGCTGGTCCAGTCAGAATCATCAAAAGATCAAGATTTCTTTGGTGGGTCTATTCTGCTTTTTTCAAAAGGCAAAACATGACCTTCGAAGTCATCAATGGAGGAAGGTCAATTGCCAGGTGTCATATTCAAATTCTCAATGCTGCATAGATGACGTGGAACGGTGAAAGATGGAACCAGAACGGTGAATGGAAGAGGAAAATTTGAAAATGATGAAATTTGTAAAAAAATTCTAACACTAGAAAGTCTAGGTGCCCTTGTCAAGGAAAGGCGCCTGGCATTTCATGCATTAGCCATTTTTCAACTACTGACAACGGTGAACACAATCAGCAAGGTGGTAAATGCAAAGCGAGAAAAAAGTTGAAAAATCATAAAAATGGTTAACTTTGGTGATGTTGGGCATCCCTGGCCAAGAAGGGCACTTAGAGATTCATGCCTTAGTTTATTTTTGCCATTTTTCGGAAAGATGTGCAATTTGACTCTTCAGCTCAGTTCAACCACACAGGAATCAGTCAAAATCAATTTTTTAAGGTTGGGGAAAGTTGAAGATCATCTCAGTTATGTTTAGGCTCTTTAATGAATCCATCATCCAGTTCAGAGGATTTGTCGGACAATGGAAATTACCATAGCTGGAAAACTCGGACTCACCGCGGACTCAGCAGCCCAAAAATATGACTCGGACTCGGGAAAAGACTCATCTAGGACTCGGCAAAAAAAAAAAAGTAGTTTTACAAAAAAAACAAGAACAAATTAATGCATTTAGAGAACATAAGAGCCTAATTTGATTATCAAACACTCATAATTCAAAGATTACACATGTCATATGATCATCAAACACTCAATAATTGAAATTTCATCATTCATAGTCATCAAATACTCATAGTTTCAATGTATAACGGCATCATAAGTTTATAAATGTTTACATATAATCATGTCAAAAAGAGGAAAACATTAACAACCACATGTAATCTACATCTTCCTTTTTCCCCTCCCAATGGTACTCAATTTTGGAGGCCTAGAACTAGAAGGTGCCCGTGCTATAGTATCCAAACGAGGACTAGGAGATCGAGAAGGGGAAACATGATATTCGAATGTGTCTTCATCGTCCTCCATGGCATCCAATCTTGCTGCTTCTTCTGATGCTGTTGCTCTCTCTAATTCAGCAAGATCCTCATCAGTAAGGAAGACATCAGCCTCATCATTTTGTTCATCAATAGTCCATTCACCATATGGATCAATGTCATCCAAGTCAATGGACTCGTTTGAAACACCCTCCACCTTTCTAGTTCGAAGGCGAAGGTTGTACTGAACAAAAACTAAATCATTTAGGCGCTGCTGAGTCAACCTATTCCTCTTCTTTGTGTGAATGTTCTGAAATAAACTCCAATTGCGTTCACACCCAAAAGCACTGCATGGCTGTGACAAGACACGTATGGCTAGCTTTTGAAGATTTGGTGTGCTAGCACCATAGTTCTCCCACCATAGATCTACAAAACATGTTTAAAAAATATAAGTATTAAGAAATAAGAATAAAGTAAACAATCTATATGTAAGAATCAAGTTTCTAATTTCATTTTTTACCTGGTTGTTGTTTTCCTCTCCTTTCAATTGCTTGTTGGGAGGAAAAGAGTGAACGCATGATAAAGGATCTCCCTTTACGCTTGAACAATTATGAGTTCAAGGCAGATTACTATGTTGTTAATATGGGGGATATTGATTTGGTCTTGGGAATGAAGTGGCTTCATTCATTGGAGGAAGTCACTCTTCGACTCAAAGACATGGAGATCCGTTTTGATGTTGACGGGAAGACTCACATACTAAAAGCAATACGGGACAGCGACATCAAAACAATTTCTTTTCGTCGGATGGAGAGGCTCATGCGTCACGACATGGTAGAGTGGGCTGCCGAGTGCACTTTAGCACCTATACAGGAGGGACAGCAAAAGACAGAATATCATCCGGACATTCAGCAGTTGAGAGTCAAGCATGAAAAGGTGTTCAGTGATATTCCACCAGGTAGACCTCCAGACAGGGGCATAGAGCACATCATTGAGCTCGAGGAGGGCGCTAAGCCCGTTATGATAACTCCTTACAGGCATCCTAAGAGATTGAAGGATGAGATAGAAAAAACAATAAAGGAGTTACTTGCTATGGGTCACATTCGGCCTAGCAAGTCGCCATTCGCTTCTTCGGTTGTCTTGGTAAAGAAGAAGGATGGAACATTAGGCATGTGCATTGATTACAGGGTCTTGAATAAGAGGACGATCAAAAAGAGGTATCCTATACCACGGATTGACGAGCTTATTGATGAGCTCCATGGTGCCTGTTACTTTACCAAAATTGATTTACGGTCAGGGTATCATCAGATCAGGGTCCGTGAGCAGGACATAGAGAAGACGGCCTTCAGATGTCATTGTGGGCACTTTGAGTTCGTGGTGATGCCATTTGGGCTCACTAATGTGCCAGCTACCTTTCAGTCTACGATGAACAGGGTTTTTCATTCATTGCTGAGGAGGTTTGTGTTGGTCTTCTTCGATGATATCCTCATATACAGCAGGACTTGGTAGGAGCACTTGGTTCACCTGGAGACCATATTGAGTATTCTTGAGAGGGAGTCCTTGTACGCCAAGGAATCCAAGTGTGATTTGGGGATGACCGAATTGCTATATCTAGGTCATATTATCAGTGTAGATGGAGTGCCGATGGATCCTGAAAAGATCCGCGCCATTATTGACTGGCCTACACCGACAAACTTGACACAGTTGAGAGGGTTTCTCGGTTTGTGTGGATTCTACCGCCGATTCGTGAATGGTTATTCACGACATGCAGCCCCGATGACAGATTTATTGAAAAAGGGGGCATTTATTTGGACTCCTGAGGCACAGGAATGCTTTGATAGATTTAAGGAGTTGATGATCACATGCCCTGTTTTGGCACTACCTGACTTTACGAAGCCTTTTGAGCTTCAATGCGATGCGTCAGGTGAGGGCATTGGTGCGGTGCTTATGTAGGACAAGCACCCTATTGTGTACGAGAGTCGAAAACTCAGAGGGCCCGAGAGACTTTATAGCATTTATGATAAGGAGATGCTCGCTATCATGCATGCCTTAGCAAAATTTTGACAATATCTGGTTGGCAGAAAATTTTGCATTAAAACTGATCATAACAGTTTGAGACACATCTTGGGGCAGCGAGATTTCAATGACAGACAACAGAAGTGGGTCAGTAAGTTGTAGGCTTATGACTTTGATATCTCGTATATCAAAGGTACACAGAACGTAGTGGCTGATGCACTTTCACGTAGACCATATTTGAGCGCTATGGTTCACATTTTAGAGGACTGGAGGCATATGATAGTGGCAGAGTATGCCAAGGACACTTGGGCTTCCAGCATTGTTGAGGGGTCGACAGTTGATACCAGGTATACACTTGTGAATGACTTGATCATTTACAAGAACAGGATATATTTGATCCCCGGTTCAGAGGTGAAGAACATCATCATGCGGGCCTTTCATGACATGCCTACAGCAGGACATCCAGGGTACTTCAAGACCTACAGACAGATTCGGGAGAGATTCACCTGGAGAGGACTCAAGGCTGATGTTCTTCAATACGTGCGTGAGTGCCCTGTTTGTCAGCAGAACAAGCAGGAGAACACGTACCCGGCAGGTTTATTGTAGCCACTTCCAATTCCTGAAAGGAAGTGGGAATGCTGTCGATGGACTTTATTGCGGGCTTACCTAAAGCCCAAGGGCGTGATTGCATATATGTAGTTGTGGATCGGCTTACGAAGTATGCCCACTTCTTTCCGATCACCACGACCTACACGGCTACACAGTAGCAGAGGTATTCTTTCGTGAGGTGTTCAGGCTACATGGATTGCCTCGGAGCATTGTGAGCGACAGGGATAGTTGGTTCTTGAGTCACTTATGGCAGGAGGTGTTCAGACTTTGTGGGACCGAGCTCACTCCGAGCACTAGTTACCACCCGCAGACTGATGGGCAGACAGAGATAGTAAACAAGTGGGTGGAATGGTACCTCCGAAATTATATTGTAGGGCAGCAGAAGGCGTGGGTCAAATGGATACATTTGTGTGAGTATTGCTATAACTCGACATTCCATATGACCATTCAAAGATGTCACCTTTCATGGCGTTGTACGAGGTATGAGGCGCCGAGTTTTCTTGATTTGCCCTGAGCGACGGTAGAGTGCAGTGTTGGAAGTTTGCAGGAGAGTCGGGGATACTATGAGGGGCTCTCAAGGAGAATATAGCCAAGAGCACAAAATCAACGAAGCAGTATGCGGATCGGAAGAAGAGAACGAAGGCATTTTGAGGTAGGTGACATGGTTTATCGATGTTGCAGCCCTGCGTGGAGTCCACTCTTAGGAAGAGTGGAGTGAGAAAGCTTAAACCCGCGGTATTACGGTCGCTTCGAGGGATCTGAGGAGAGTTGGCCGAGGTGGCTTATGAGCTTGAGCTTCCAGCGGAGAGCGGGGTACACAATGTATTTCATGTATCACGCCTCAAAGAGGCGTTGGGACAGAGATGTGGTACCATCTGCGGTTTTACCTCCCTTAGATGATGAGGAAAGTTGATTCTAGTACGAGAGTCTATCCTGAAGTCTGAGATCCTTTAAGCAGATGCCTATAAGAGGTAATATTTACGCAGCCCCAGCATTAGATGCCAAAGGACAAGCAATTTTAGGAGGCGGTACATGTGTCCCCTTCTCAGTGACATCTCTCGGAGCACAGGATTAGCCTATCATACGACCCTCGTAGGTTGATAGACTGGATAGAGGGTCACGTTGGAGCTTGGCTCAACTTCGGTTAGCGAGTTTGATCAGTTGGCTTTCGTTTGGGCTCGATCGGACACTTTTTGCATAAGTTGCTATTTTTAGCAGTTTTTGGCAGTCAGAGTGGGACCCCTGCTATTTTTAGCAGTATGGGTGAATTAGGTTCAGAATCACTTCTTCAGTCGACAGCTTCAGACGGCTCGAGCATTGGGTTAATATTGAAGGAGATTAATAATTAATTGAATTAATTAAATATTAATTATTTAAAGATTATAATATAAAGTTATAATATTTTATTATAACTTAAGTGATTTCTGTTAAGGGGGTCGCCCATCATCAGAAGGGGGCCAGTTGGTGATTAAATTTATAATAAAATATTTGAGCTGAGACTATTGAACAATTAAAATGAAAAGTTCGAATTATTTTAATGATTCCCTATGATGGTGGAAATCGTACTTTTGAAGGATATAGTGCATTTGCCTTGGGATTCGAGCCATTATGCATATTGAGTTATTGAAAATTGATCAAGTTTGGTCTGATCAAGAAGCTTTAGGGTTTCAGTCTCGAATTCATTGGGGAACGAGCCATCTCCATTGAAAGCAGTTCAGAGGGTGTGAAATAACATCTGATTTATTGCCAGTTGAGAGATTTCTTCATTCAGAAGAAATTATAGAACTTCAAGGATTATTTATCTCTAGAGTTTAAGCTTAGGTTTTCATCCGGAAAACATCTTGCAGATAAGGCGTATCATATTCAAAGGTTTGGACACAGTTATCAAGAAACCGTACATTGTACTTGCTGGTTCTGACAGGGCCGTACTTCTTCAGCA
Organism: Sequoia sempervirens; assembly: GCA_007258455.2. NCBI lineage: Eukaryota > Viridiplantae > Streptophyta > Pinopsida > Cupressales > Cupressaceae > Sequoia > Sequoia sempervirens. Next base: position 205,029 of record VDFB02339509.1, on the reverse strand, counting down.
GGCCGTACCACCATTAAAGAGGCGTATTCTTGCCCTTGGTCAAATCGCCTATCATTATGGTAGGCAGTCTTCAGTAATCTTGGCGCCTAGGTATCTGGATCAGTTTGCAACCATAGAACAAAGGGAGAAGGGAGTATTTCATGCAGCCGTACCAGATCTGTACTTTCAGCTGCTGCAAAAATACCAGGTTCTTTATATTAAATAATTGCTGATTCATTGTTGCATGTTATCAGACACTCCTTGTAATTTGTCAGGAAGATCAATAAATTATTAGCCAGTGTTAGATCTTACATTCTCTATCAATATCGTTGATATAGTATTTAGTTTCAATTTATTATCATTTTTTATTGCAAAATCGCATTCTTCATATTCATGCAAAAAACCACAAAAACAGTCAAAAACCAAAAACCTACAAAAAAATCATAAAAACAGTCAGATTCAGAGAAAACGGGGAAACAAGGGTTTCTACACCTTTGTAGACTTTGAATAGATAAAAGAAAAAGTAAATCAAATATAGAAAATTCATAGATAGTCAAGGCTCAACATTGCAAATTCATAAATAAGATGTAACAAATCTCACCTCCAACTCATCAACCACTTTATCTCTCAGCTCACGATCAGGCACCATCCTATCAATGCATATGACAAGACCTTCCCTGACCTCCTCATCCACCTTAAATGTGTCCGAGAAGTAGAACTTCGGATTCAAGAAGTAGGTAAAGGCATGGATCGGCTGGTGGAGTTGGTGTGTCCATCTCCGATCAATGATGCGCCATATGATTTCATATTTCCTTTTGTTTCCGTCATGGTAACGTGATATGGCCTCTTTGGCCCTATCCATGGCCTCATAGATGAACCCCATTGGCATGCCATCTCCATCCACCATACGAAGAACCCTCACCAAAGGTTCTGTCACCTAAAAAAATGAAAACAAATGTTAAATCATAACAAAATTAACCCTCAAAAAAAAAAAACAGCAAATAGATTATCATGTATAATTTATTTTTGTGTGATTGCTACTTACCCCCATCAACTCCTCTCCATTTTTGATGAATGTCTCATCAAAAACTATGGCAACAATCCTCTCCCCTTCAGGTCTATTGGAAAATGAGGACTCCTTCCAAGCATCGGACACGAACATTTGTTTGAGATGACCAATGGCACCAAGAATGCTTTGCAATGTGAGGAAGTGGCTAGCAAATCGTGTCACTCCAGGTCGCACAAGGTCCTTGCCATTTGTAAATTTCCTCATCAAAGAAAGCACCCAAGTATGGTTGTAGATAAATTTTGTAACACTTTTTGCATCTTCAACCACACTTTTGACCCATGAAATCTTCCCAATGTCCTCTAGCAATAGGTCTAAGCAATGTGCAGCACATGGAGACCATGCAATTGTGGGATACCTCTCCATAAGTAGTCTACCTGCAGCTACATATGCAGCTGCGTTGTCCGTGATGATTTGGACAACATTATCAACTCCAACCTCCTGGACCACCCCATCTAATAGATTGCATAAAGTCTCAGCATTTTTAACTTCATGGGAGGCATCTATTGATTTTAGAAACACCAATCCACCATTAGAGGCCACTAAAAAGTTAAGGAGAGTTCTATTTCGTCCATCTGTCCACCCATCAGATAAAATGCTGCAACCTTTTCTTCGCCAAAATTTCTTTTGCTCATCAACCACAAGCCGTGTATTCTTTATGGCTTCCTCTAGCAATGGCCCACTCAAATCTTTAGATGATGGGGTCTTAAACCCCTTTCCTGCAACTGTAAGGGCATTCACCAAACCTTCCCAATATGGGCTATTTGCAACATTGAAAGGTAGATTAATGTAGTACCAAAAGTTTGCAGCAGCCATCCTAGCTTCTTGATGCTTTTCTTTATTCCAACCAGTACCTTCAAGTGAAGGTTGTGCTCCTGGAACATTACGTGGAATAAAATAATTTGGTCCTGATGAAGGACCCTGACTAGCACTAGCAGTAGAAAAGGAACCATTAGGACTCTCACCAAAAGATGAATGTGGAGCACGGAAGCTTGGACTTGCAACACCATGGGGCATAGAGGGTGTAGATTGGGATTGAGATCTACTCATCGCTGCTGTTAGGGAATCCTTTGTTTTTTGTCTTTCCTCTTTTTTAAGCTCATATTCAGCAAGAAGGGCCTTCATCTCTCTAATAATCTCAGGAGTAGTATTCTTGCATCCCTCCACATTTTGCCCAGGTATTCTAGCAAGGTGGTATTTTAATCTGTTTATTCCTCCTGTCATCCATTTGTTGCATTCATGATATGTCAATTCACCTTTTTTATTTCCTGGAATTCCATACTTCCATGCAGGGTCTTTTTTTACTCCCTTTGGATTTGAAGACGACATTGTTGTTTCAAGTTGAAAATGGAAAAAAAAATCAGCTAGGGTTTGCTAAAAAATCAGTAAATAAATGTGATTCAAAATTTCAAAGTTTCAAACATTTGCAAAAGAAAAAAAATGCAAAACCAAGCTAGAAAGTAGAAACAATAAGAATTAGGCTATTAAGGAAAATAGAAAAAAAATTGGCAGCATTTCCCCTTATTTTTCTTGATTTTTTAAATTTTGAATGCAAAAAAATTGAAGAAAACAAACAAAAAGAATTGTTAGATCACTTACCTCGCTCTATTTTGACCTTTTTAGTTCGTTCTCCTTTCTTCTATCAACCCCCAAGCAATTTGCAGACCTGGTTTTCACAAGTGAGAGCCAAAAACTGAACAAAAAAACCAAAAAAAAAAGGGTTTTAACCCCTTTTTTTGACTCAGCCACGTAGGAGAGTCTTGGGTTGGAACTCCCGAGTTCCACCTCAGGACTCAGCCGAGTCCTGAGGTCGGACTCGGGAGTCCCGCAATCTAGGGAAATTACAAATTAAACAGAGGCATTTCACGCAAAACAAAGAAAGTCAAAGGAATCTTCGCCGGTATTGGCATGGTGTGTTGATTTAATGGTGGTATTGTTGTTCTTGCCACCAAGGTTCAAACCCCGTGGGGGTGGTATTGTTGAATGATTGTATTCCGGTTCATAGCTCTAGTCAAAAGCATTTACCAATAACAATTTAGAAAAAAGAAAGTCAAAGGAAAAGTGAAAATCTCAAAAATTTGACTAAGTTTGGAAGACTTGGTGCCTCTGTCAAGGAGGGGTGGCTAGCTTTCAATGCCTTGAATATTTTTAATGTTTCTCAGAAAACATTCAAACTCCTTTGTCAGCTGGTTCCAACTCTTAGAAAATCAGTCAGATGCAGTTTTTAGGATTGCCAAAGGGTATAATTCATCTCAAATATGATCAGGCTTGCCAGATTGATTGACTTTCAGAGTTTGTTATTCACCGGGTGCTAAAAAATGAAGATCAAATAGGGGTCACTGGCTCCCGGTAGAGGCAAGCAAGTAAAAATTTGAAAAAACATAAAAATTGGCTAAGGCTGGGACGCTTGGGAAACCCTGTCCAAGAAGGACACCCAAGGTTTCATGCCTTAGAAAATTTTTGGCTCCAACATGCTTTTTTCCAATTTAGCCTCTATCAGCAAGTTCGAGGGCATACAATATTGATCAAATGACATCGGATGCTGATACAAAGATGAGGATCACTTCAACAGTCGTCAAACATGAGATTTCCATGGTTAAACAAAGTTTATCAGTTGGCAGTGCCAGCTTGCCGGATTGTCAAAGTCAGAGGCAGGCCTCGTCGGAAGCAAAAACAAGTGAAAGATTTAAAATGATGAAAAAATGACTAACACTAGAGGAGCTAGGCGCCCCTATCTAGTCAGCACTCCCAAGAGTTCATGCCTTAGCCATTTTTTAGTCTTCATTTTTCGTTGATGAAAATCGTGCCTTCATGCATGCATGCTTTTTGCCCTATAAAAGAGGAATTCACTATTTGATGCAAACGAAGTCAAATAATTTTGCATGCATAGTTTCTATTAGACTCCAAAAATAATAGGGTTTTGCATGAAAGCGTTTTTATCTCCAAACCTTATTTAAGAAAGCTTTTAGCGTTCATTTTTCATAATTTACAAGTTGCCTTTTAGAGGAAGAAACAAAATTTTCTTCTGATCAAGATTTGGAGGTTCAAATGAAGTGTTTTTTCAGTGTTCTTCATGGATTCAAGGTTGGGAAGTACAAAAGCATGCTTTTTGATGGTCTGACTTTCTAGGGCATCACATTTCAGAAATAGGTGGTCAGAATTTTCAAATTTCATCGAGCTTAGTCCACTTGCTTTTTACTCCTCTTGAAGATTGTGTCATGTCCCCAAATTGGAGGTATGGTGATTTAATTAAATTAATTGATTTAAGTTGTCCAAAAATAATAATATATCAAAAGGATAGCTTAATTGATTAATTTAATTAAATAAAGTGGAGATATTAGATTAATTATTTATAAAGTTATTCCGATAAATAATATCTTAATGATGATTTTATATTTAATTAATTTAATAAAGTGACTAAATAAAATAATAGACTAATAAAGTTACGTAAGAGAATAAAATAATATTTTATTTTAGAAGCTTCTTGGAGACTTGTTGAGAAATCTATTTAAGAAATTGTTGGCTAGGCATTTGGACACACTTGATTTGGATTACATTTCTCTTACCTACGTGGTAAGTTGCTAAAGCTAAATGATTAGCATTCGCTCGAGGGTTTGAAGACTCTAGAGTGCTATGTTCGGTTGTGAAAGATCAATCCTAGCTAGAGTTGAGAAATCCATTCAGGGTTTCTACTTGCACTTCATTGGAGGATTCAATCAATTACAATTGCTGGTTTATAATTGCATTTCTGAGTTTGTCTGATTCTAGCAGCTCAGGTATTGCTATATCATTTGTGGAGGATTGATTATTTACAAATTTAATGGCCTTTGGCCAAATTTGAGGAGGTTTATTACATTTGGAGGAAATAACTTGCAATTTGAAGAATTTAGTTATAGGATTTGTGAACTTCGATCCTATTAGAGAATTTGATTATTTTAAAGAATAAGTCGATATTGTACAGGTGATATCGAGATTACTTGGGGAGCATCGACTTATATTAAGCAAGCCATCCACAGGAGTATATTGAATTGGGAGTTTGTCATTATTCTAGAGATCGCAAGGACAAACTCTATTAAGACAAAATCTCCCGATCCCCAGTAAAAGACAAAACTAGAAGAGACAAAATCAGAAGTTGCTCACAAGGCGTAGTAGATAGAAACAAATTCATTGGAGGTAAGCATTGACCATTGTCAAGGAGTTTCCCGTGTATGAAGTCAAATCGAATATAGGTGAAGAAGACGTCAAAGGTAGACTAGACGTCTAGACACCCACCACTGGAAGATAAAAGAGATCAAGCTTTTGAGATGTCTTATTGACAAGGCGAATAAGGTAGAATCATATTTTCGATTTATATTGCTGGGATGAGACAAACATCAAAAACCGACAACAAGCAGACTTCAAATAAGACAAAGGTTGGTGATTAAGTCAATTCGAATGTGACAAGAACTGAGGACGTCTACAGGAAAAGCGAGTTTCTCATTTCAGAAAAATAAAATCATCGAGCTTCTCTACTGCGTCTTGGTGTCATTATCCAAAGGAGACGAGAATTTAAAGGAGTTGTTGGCTGGACATTCATCATTGAATCGATTCAAGCTTTAAGCGGCAATCAAGTTCTTTATAGAGTATTTACATCTTTAGCTTCACTCTCATTGGAGTCAATACATTCCTTGTGACTCAGCATTTGAAATTTGCATTTGTAATGATTGGATTTAGTGGCTGTATTGTTAAAGGTAGTTCGTTGCCATAGCTAGAACTTATATCAGCTTTTGTATTTGCATATATATTAGCTTGAGTCTGCATTTAAGTGCTGATCTGGAATTGATGTACAACAGTATGAACTACATTAATATCTGGAAATACTCATTGTATTGATTAGTGATGGGAAGGCCATATATCTGTGTAAATCATTGGCAAATGTTGTATTCAGTTAGGAGGTACATTATAAAGAGGAGTTTGAGCTTGCCTACTAAGTGTTTGTAGAAATGTAAGTATGTTGTAGCTAATTATCTGCATACATTTTCAGTCAAATTAAATATTGCATTGCATCACACTTCAGTTCTTGTCATTTGAAAATAATTTAGTAAAGGCTTCTCTTGCACTTTATCATCACATCAAAAGGAGAAACCAAACTGAAAACATTTACAAGCATTTAGGGGTTGCACTGAAAGTGTTTGACGATATGTCCATGGCTGAAAACTGAAAATTCACGCCATTATTAGCAAGGGACATTACAGATTGGAAAATTTTAAAAATTTGCATGTCGGCCCCTATTTTTTAGATCACACATGTTTAGGAAATCCTCAACATTTTCAAAATCTGACGAACTAGGTCTCTTCAAAATGAGATTGTCTACAAAAACCAAACCTCAGCTTTTTCCAAAAATCTGCTTTGTTTGGAGGAAAATCAGCAACCTATTTTTAGCATTTTGTGCAAAAATTTTCCGAACATCGGCATGTTTATAGTCAAAATTCAAGTTTTTCGACATGTAGTACTCTCCAATAGAAATCAGAACTAAATCAATGTTGCACCACGATTTCCTGAGAACATTCAAAACCAACTTGCATCATGTGTTTTCAGTACTTGATTTGCGTACTTTGGAAGACGTAGGAAACATTGTAGTCAAGAATCTTGGTCAATCTGGGTTGCTTATAGTAGCTTCAATAACCATCTCAGTGCAAAGCTTTGAAGTTGTAATTGCTTGAGTTAAGCATTACAATCCAACAACACGAGAAATCCAAATAGCAGATGGGCGTACTATTTGCACCCTTAGGCCGGATGATGTTGAGAGATGTTTCTCAATAGCACCATGGACAAAAAACTTTGTCATTTCAATTGAAGAATGTGAAATGGTATGGTTAAAAGACAAATACCGGAAAAGAGTTGCACAAAAGTGGCTAAAAGAGAAGTAGAATATTTTGCCAAAGAATGTTGGGCATGGTGAGTTCAAGGAAGAAATTGCAGTCATGATCACTTTGCTCAACCGAGTCACAGGTCAAGCAAATGCGAATAAGTTTTAGCCTTGGATGTTTTACATAATTTCCCAGATTATTCACAAAACCGAATACTATGATTGGCCATCTTTGATCAGTGATAGTCTCCACCGTCAGATGACAGAATTCTTCAAGTCCCATGAGTTCCATATGATATCCTACCTCGTATATCTAATGGCCTTTCAAGGCAAGTTTAGAGGTTTGAATGTCATTGGAACTTTGGGTGTTCAGCATGTGTATGATCATTACCTGTAGTTAAATTTTTTAGAATCTAAGCGACATTATAGGCGGGTGAATGATGTATTCTTGATGCATACTATGAGAGATTTAGATAATGAGTTGCATGTACAAATTTCAGCAAATGCCAGATTGGCAATGGAAGAGTGGGCTAATTGGTTTATCCAATTTCCCACATTCTCCTACATCAAGGTTTATGGCTTCTCAGGTGATCCAGTCATGCTACCAAGATATCTAGCCGATGAGGTAGTGTTCATGGAATTTCTAAGGCAAGTATACAAAGTACATAGCTTTTTGCGTAGTAGGCACAAGACTATGTTTAGTTTCTTAGTTGGAATGAGAATTTACAAATGTAGATCATCAACTAATGCCAAATTGATGGGTGATTAAATGTCAAAGTTTGGCCCCAAGTTTTTCAAAGAGAGGCATTCATATGATCCTCATGGAGTCTTTGCATCGCGTGTTGGTCAGAATCATGCACATGTGCCTACAGTTGAAGACTTTTGGGTTAATTGTGCGGATGAGTTCAAAGTGCACAAGTATAGTTACAACAAATTTACTCTACAACAGATGGCTGATTTCTTATGAAAAGATGTGGAAGGTCTTTCAGATGATGATGGGGAAGTCCTACTTCCCATGTATTCTTGAGATCAGATTGATCAACGGCCACTTCCGTAAATTAATTGGTCTGACAAAGAGAACACTTCAATTGGGGAAAGAATGAGCCAAGTTATCAAGAACAGTAAGTTATTCGTGAAAAGTAAAAGGATGCGGAAGGTAGCTATTCCATTTGTAGAGCCGCCAATAGTTTAGTCATCTCTACCTTGTTCTTCTTCTAGACCAAAAACCAGAGTGAAAGTGTAGAGTAGGGGGATTCGCTACTCACGAGTTCTCTTCATTCAGAGAGCCTTATGGGGCGAACTGCCCTAAACTACCTCAAGGAACAACGGCGAGAGTTTTAGAATCGGAAAGAACAGGTCATAGAGATTTTCTGGACAAACTGACAAGCTCTCGGCCAAAGGATGACAATGCAGGATATGGACGACAGCGCGGCGCGTTGGCTTCTCGTACGGACCAGAAAGCGAGTTTATCACAGAAAATGACAAAGTGGCTACTTATACTCTAATTCCTAAGAAATCTTAGAATGCAATAAAGTAATAGAATTGAAATAGAGCGAAGTAGAATTGATAAAGATAAGAAGAAGAAAAAATTCTTACAACCATGCAAGCGATGAAACCTCTAGCAAATGAATGTCTTCAAAACCTGCATGCGTAATAGCTGGAGAAATTGTTGGGGTTGTATAGGGGTTCGCCTCAATCAAACCCCGTTTTGGTGTTCCGACTTGCACGGACAGCTAGATAGAAAGAGAGTGTAACCGAAATGGACAAAAGCGTGTGGTGAAAACAAAACCCACTTCAGGAGTAGAACCCGCACCACCAAGTATGAGCAATAAAAGCAATGCCCGCTTGAGGAGGAGAACCCGTATCACAAAAGAGGTGATAAAAGCAATCCCCGCTTAAGGAGGAGAACCCATATCACAAAGTAAAAATGCAATAGAAAGGAGATATAGGATCCCAAGATGCTCACAAGTATGAGATAAGGAAAATGAAGCTTGAAGAGTGAAGCTAATAGAGCTTGAAAGTGCTATAGCAAGCTATATGGAACTGTGCAAGCAAAAGCTGGAGGGTAGAAGGCTAAGGCCAAAGCAAGAGAGCAGCTAGAAGCGGAAGAGAGTTTTAAATGAAGTGAAAAGATAGCATTTAAGGAAAAGAAGCTTCCCGAGCTGTTTCAAGGCATCTCGAGCTGTTACCACCGACCAAAGGAGGTGACAAGTGGCAAGCATGCATGAAACGGTCATTTGAACGTTGAAATGTCGCAAGACGTTGGCGCAGCGTGTGGACGTCCGCGCAGCATGCTAGTGTTTGGCCACATCATGCTACAAAACAACACGAACAGGAGAAGCACAAGGTTCAATGCAAAGCTGACACACAAGGGTAGCTATTGAAAAGGGGTGTTGAGCATCCTAGGAAGGGAAAAAGGTTGATGTAGGGGCTAAAATGAGCCTACTCAAGATGCTAAGGGAGTGGTCACTAAAGCGGATACAAAAATGTTTGTGAAATTGCAAAGGGTGCAATTTTATGACTATACAGAAAGCTATGGGCGTTCCTCCAGAAAGTACAAAGAGCGGTAGAATGTCAAGTAGTTTAATGGAAAAGATGAAGTCTCTCGTTGGGATTCAACAAGAACAATAAGCAGATGCATCCAAAGATCCAGTTGAATTCACACCACAAGTTAAAGCAGTGCCTTCATCTCCTGCTTCTTTGAGGCTTTCTCCCATTCATGTAGATTTAGAAGCTGATTCACCAACTCGCAACATCTCAACACCGATTCTTCATTAGGAGTTGATAGAACTAGAACTGATCCTCCCAGAGAAATTAGTAAAGACTCCTCGTCTTGGCTTGAGAACATCCTGGGCAGGAAAATGAGGAAGCCCTCTTATTAGTTAACTTTGCAAAACTTGATAGCATCTACTAGGACACACCAGAAAAGAAAATTAAGAAGCAAGTTCACATGCAGAAGAATTCTGATGATGAGATTATCATTCAGATTGCTGCACCTCCGGAGGACAAGAACGTTGATGAGGTTGAGATTGATGACTTGAAGGTTGTCAAGGCTAATCTCAATAGAAGCACCCGACATACTGATGAGAATTTCTTTGAAGTTGCGGCAGATAATCTAAAGGAACGAGTGCTCAAGGATGGAGAAGATAAGGCAGCCCTCAAGGTTGAGATTTGGCAACTATGGCAATATATTTCCAATCTCCTTCATGACACTTCACAGGCTACTTTGTTGCTTCCACAAATTTTGGAGTCACCGGTAGATCAATGTCAACTAAGTTAGTTGCTCATAAATGGGAAGCATATGCAAAATTGGATAGAGGAATTCATTTCCAGGGGCAAATTTTTACTTGCAGAGATATGCCAATTGAGGTTTAACGCCCATGATCTTCGCTCAAGGATCCAGAAGTTTGAGCAAAATATGGCAGAAGTGAAACCAATGGATGAAATCATCATTTCTGACTTGAGGACAACTTATGATTCAGTTGTTATAGAACATAAGAAGAGGATTTTTGCTTGGAGAGAACAACACGTCTTTAAAGTAAAAACCTATGAGAGAATATCTGTAGAGTTGGTTGAATGTAGACAAAAGGTTGTTAATACTCTCAAGTTCATAAGCACATTTGTTTCACAGATCCCTTGTCAATATCTTCATGATGATGCCACTTACTTTGATGTCGGTGAAATGCAAACAGAGTTTCAAAATTTTGTCTGTGGCAGTTTTGGTAGTGATCCTATTGCCGGCAAGATGAATCATGTTGTCAGGATATCAACAAAATTTGATAAAGCTGCGGAAGAGATGAAATAATTTTTGAGTTTGATTGCAGATGGTGAGGAGATGTTGAAAAAGCAGAATATTGTTGTGGATAGTTTCAGTGTTCATAACAAAGAGGCAATTATTAGCTTGTTGGCGGATATAGTTTCTCAAGTTATCATTGAGTGAGTCACCAAGGGCAGCAAAGATTTCCAAGAGTAGAACTCAAAAAATAAGTAGTTAACTTGATGCCTTTTCCATGTTAAACTTCTTGTTCTCATTCATGCATATCTATTCTTTGGAAATATGAAATGTATAGTTGGAGTTTTTCTTACTTTATATTAGTTAACTGATGTGAGCAGGTAGTTAGTTATTAGTTATCTTTTGTTCAGTTTTAGAAATAAAGCTTGTAGGTTGGCAAGTCTAGTTGTTAAAAACAAGGAGATTTTAGGGTTTCGTACTCCTTGTTTGTATATAAATAAGGGCAGCCTTGCCCATTTCTTGGAAACCGTTGTTGTGATAACAAATTGCTGAGCCTATTTTGCCTGCAACTTTGCTATTAAGTGTTTGTTCACTTTGTGTCAAGTGTAATCTGGCTTGATCACATATTGTAAGCCTACCTTCGCTACAATCTACTGTCCCAGAAGTGTATTTACTATTAGAATTTGAGGTAAGAAATCTCATGCCTATTTTGCTTTGATCTACTTTCTTAATCTCTTTTAGTATTTTATCTTATGTGTTTTGCTTGCATAAGCTCTATTTCAGCTTACATCTTATAAGTACAACGAGTCTTCGAGTGTGTTCTGGAAACGAGTTTTTTTAAGCTTTTGTTAATCAAATTATTCCTTATTTACTTCTGATTCTCAGGCTTTGATTGTACTTGAGTTGTCAGAAGCGTCTTTAGTTTAGGCCTAGTTGTAGTTGAAGTTCTAGAAAAGAGAAAATCTCAGCTACGATGCAAGGAGTTTTATAACATTGTGCTTTTAGTTGAGAAATAAAAAGATTGGCAATAGTTTAGTATTTCTTTTTAAAAATAATCAGCGAAGAGGGAGCTTCCCCTCCTAATTTGAAGAGCAATCTAATTGTGCATAACTGTCCGTTTCTAATCCTTATTCCATAGGTGCAAATTGAAACGCCAACAGTTTTGTGGTGCCCATCATGGGGCACTAGGCATAAAACATCAAGAAAGCTTATGCTTTATGGCACGAGAATGACCATCTGGCGTCCTACTACTCTTGTTCAACAACCAGATCTTACTGCTCCTGTTATACAACCAAATCTCACACGAGTTGAACGTGAGCAATTGGACATTATTAGTAGTTTGAGAAGTTTCGTTTTTGAGAAAAAGGAAACACCTGCTCAGTGGAGAAACACAACTACTATTCTAGATTAAGAAGAACGGAATGTTGATCATGCAGCCGAAAGACTAGTATTACCACCTCCTGCGTGGCGATAGATAATCTTGGCTTATAGGGTTTATTCAAGGAGGAGAGGCGCTACTGCAAATCTATCCTTTCAAGAATCAAAAGTCGGAGAAGCATCCAACGCAAATCCTGAGATCCAGGAAGTTCCTGAAGAACCCAAAGAACCTGTGATCCAGTCAAAAGCAATGGGTGACAACAATGATAATGGCAATAACCATGCTAATAATAATCAGAGACATCCACCCCCCTTACCTTTGGGTAACAACATTGGACCATTAGCTTTGCAAGGAAATCAAGAGTTACCCAAAGGGTCAAGGAAGCACTTTCCTCGGTTTCACGGCGATGGGACTCAACACCCAAATGAACATGTTTCTGCTTTCACAATGGCTTGCACCGTCTTGCATGTAGCACATGAAGACATTGTTGTGCATCTCTTCGTAGAGACTCTTTTGGCAAATGCTACTAATTGGTTTCATCATCTAGAACCAGGCATTATTACAAGCTTGGCAACTATGAGTGAAAGATTCTTGGTGAGATTCAAGCCTGCTGAAGACAGTCATTAGTTGTTTGCCCAACTTTCAAACTCAAAGATGGAGCTTAATGAACCTATGAGGGAATTTGTGGCAATGTTTAACCACCTGGTCACACATCTTTCTCATACACTCAATCCATCACCAAAAATTCTGTTGAGCAGTTTCATAAATTCTCTTCCATTTCAGATAGCCTTTTTCTTGAGATCGGCTAATGAAACAAAATTGACAACTACACAAAAAAATGCCATCAAGATTGAAGATAACATGATCATTTCCGGGAAGATGAAGACGGATTGTATCAAGCCTCTAGTTTAGGGTTCTATAGATCCACTACTACAGAAGGTAGCTAATAAGATGACTGTCCTCAAAAGGCAGTTGCCGACTCAAGGACAGCTTGCACCGCCACAATATCAACAGCAATATCAACCTCAGCAATCGTACCAGCCAAAGAGAAATAATTTTCACCCTTTCAATAATTATAGGCCGCAGTTTCTAGCGCCTCCACCAAGACAAACAGTTGAGGCTAAGAAATCTGCGATATTTTGTTCTTTCCATGAAACCGACGAACATACTGGTTACACATGTCCTGAAAATTTAAGAATGAATCAAATCATGGGATACACTGAAGTTGCACCCAGTTCAAGTTTTGTTCTTATACCAAGTTCGAATGTTTTGTTACCTTGGACAGCTTCAATGGCAACTTTGCTATAGGATACTTTGATAGTGAACCTGTTATTAAAGAAGAAGAAGATTTTCGTTGATAGTCTCTTGCAGTAAATCATGATAATTTTTCAACACTTGTGTTTACACATGCTCAACATTTTAAGACACATAAAGAAGAAGAGAGACTGAAATCAAAGGAAGAAGAGAGGTGGCTTCCACTTCTAATTCTAAGCCTTCACATGAGAATGCTAAAGCGGTTGCTCAAGACTCGTCTTTAGCAAATTTTGACATTATAGATTCAATCATGAAGACAAAGGTGCCAATTTCCCAGTTGGAGTATCTTCAGGACCATCCAAAATAGTTGGATTGAATTCTCAAGTTTGTAAAGGAGGCTGTCATTCAAAATACATTGCTCGAATCATCCGTGCCAGAGAAAGAAAAGCCTAAACCCTTCTATATATCTTTGTATATAGGAGGATTCAAATTGAGCAATTGCATCATAGATTTAGGAGCCTCAGACAACGTCATGCCTCTACAAGTAATGAATGCATTGGGACTTTTGTGCACTAAGATATAGGACAAGTGTTATTTGCTTGTGTCTAAGTCGATGCCATTGGTCGGTCAATTGAAGGATGCTCAAGTAAGGTTGGAAACTTGTCCGAAGAAGAAGATAATGATGGCCATCCTTGTAGCTGACATTCCAACTAGCTATGAGATGTTGCTAAGTAGAAGCTTCTGCAAAGATCTTGGAGGAGAGATTCAACTGGATTGGTTGTTTGCATCGATTCCATTGAAGAAAGGTAGTTTCAAGCTAGAGCCAAAGGCAAAATCTCGATTTATAGTGGTGAAATCCCAGGATCCTCAAGCACAAGTACTATATCAAGAAACGGGTCTTGGTACTTATGTTGTCAGAAATAACTAAAGAAAGTCGAGAGGTTGTGTGTTCTACAGACAATTCAACACAAGATCTTAAGTTGTGGATTATGCAGTTTGATGGGAGGTTCTCAAAAGCAAGTTCAAGAGTGGGAGTTGTGATAATTTCTCTCGAAGGTCGTTTGTATTCATTTGTGCATCGCTTGCAGTTCGAATGCACAAATAAGGTTGCAAAATACGAGGCAATTTTACTAGGTCTCAAGAATGAAAAGATATGGGTATCAAACTACTCAAAGTTGAAGGTGATGTAGAGCTGATCGTGAAATAGATCAGGGATCAATTTCAAGTAAGGAAATGTCATGTCCCCGAAATTATAATAGTAAGATATGGATATACCAATAAATAAATAAATAAAATACATAACATTAACTATTATCAAAGATAATATTATAAGTATGATATTGAAATATATTCATAATCATAAATATCCAAAGATAATGTTTTATTACCAAATATAGAATATAAACAAATAATATAATAAAATGAATACAATCTAAAAATATTACTCTAAGACATAATTATCAACTAACCATATATTGATAATCATATTATTAAAATAATAAATAATGAAAGAATAAATCATTGAAATAATACATGCTTTATATATCTAAGGAATACATTACAAAAAAATTAACAAATATATTCTTGCAAAGGGCCCAATAACAAAAGGATTAATGGACGACTTTGACAAGCGATGGTATTTAGGTCGCAACCCTAAATCAAGCCTCCGATCGACATTGACGGGTTTTCTCTGGGCATCGTGTCTCTACAGGTGAGAAGACGTCTTGTTTGGGACTTCCCCCACCCCCTTTTAACCCGTGTTGGTGATTGTTGTAGGGGCGTAATATATTTGGGATAGAAAGTATAAGGACGCGAACAACCAGTGATCATCTAAAAAGAAATTCAACGCTGGGCCAAAAGAAATTCACATGTAAGTTGATAAGAGTCCACCACAGCCTGCCATATATGGCCTATGCTAGGAGTGGCGATGATACCTGGTCAATAATAAGAGATGGTGCCCATTAATCGAAAGGCTTCCCAGTGCTCATATTACATTGTCGATATAGATATCATAAAATGTCTACAAGCTGATCAAGGCTGTAGGTAAGGGATTTCAGTTATTAGATAATGACTCACCATTCATGTTGAAAACTAATTAAGAATAGATAAATGATAATAATGTTCGATCTAAGAATCTGGTATCTACATAAGATATATATATATATATATATATATATATATATATATAAGATGAAAGTGAATCTATTGATATCATATGTCTCTTATTTGGACATATAATCCATGTGTTATGATTATAATTCAGTAAATGATAAGTTTGATAAGTTTAGCTATATATATATGTATATATATATATATATATATATGTATATATGTGATTTGACCTCATAGGTGGTTGACCCATACAGATTATACAAATAATATTTCTATAGCGTACTGCCTACGATGATTCAATAATGTTGCTTACAGCAATTGAGTCTCATAAGTAATAACGACTCTATTCGGCCACTATGATAACAGAACTCCATTTATGAGATATTAGAAGATGTTTTATGTCCCATATAGTTATGTAACACATTATAGAAGAATCATTCATCGAAGTGATGAGAAGAAATGAATAATTCTTTGACAAGGATGAAATATTTATTCCATTTCTAGTGTTATTAGATTTTATCACTGAATTTATCGATCTCTAACATTTCTAACGTCCCTTTGAGAAACACTTTGAATAGAAGATCTACGTTTCAGCAGCTCCACTAGAAAGGGGTCATTACAGGAAAGATTGCCTTTGGCATTATAGACAAATGGTGTGGAATGCAATCGACTAGTTCGAAGCATTTGACATCAAATACATTCCTTGTGTAGACAATAGTAGAGCAAATGCCCTTCTAGTATCAGCTGCTCTTTTCATACCACATTCTTATTTTCATCAGAATGCATTTGCTATTGACCTCATATACAGGCCAGCTGTCCCTGACAACTGTGACAACTGGAAAGTCTTTGATGACGATGATCATATTGAAGATTTTCTTGGCATGGAAGATAATTTTAAAGGATTATTCTTTGAAGGTAGTTTGTCTCCTTTCAGAGAATCAATCAGAGAGGATTATGAAGCAACAGACTTAGGTATTATCCAGTTGAAAGGCAATTAGATTCCCAAGGGTCTAGTGTCCTTGGAGAACATATTTGATAGGCATGACAATATGTCCACGATCAAAGGAACTGAAGACAAGCCCCGGTTTGTTAATTTCGGCAAGTGTTTTACTACAGAAGAAAGTGACAGCTTCATTTCTTTGTTCAAGCAATATCAAGATGTTTTTGCTTGGTCATACCCAAGGAATAACGATTCTTCTAAAACCTGATGCTAAGCCCTTCAGGCAAAAACGACGACACTATAATCTGCGGATTCAAGATACAATCTATGTAGAAATTCAAAAGATGGTGGATGCTAAAATCATTTTTTCGATTCATCATTCCACTTGGGTGTCGAACATAGTTCCTATGCATAAGAAAAATGAAGAGATCCGAATTTGTGTGGATTTCATGAACTTCAACCAATCATCTCTCAAGGATAACTACCACTTGCCAATCATGGAACATACCTTGCAGACAGTCACTGGTTCAGAGATGTTGTCTTTACTTGATGGTTTTTCTGGGTACAATCAAATTGCAATAGTAGATCAGTTCAAGATGGCATTCACTACCCAATGGGGTACGTTTTCCTATGAAAGGATGCCCTTTGGCCTTATCAACATCGGTGCTACATTGCCATGGATTTGGCGTTTGGGGATTTGAAGAACAAAGTAATTGTCGTCTACTTTGTCGACCTCACCGCTTTCTAAAAGAAGCTGGGAGATCATTTTTCACACTTAGTTGAAGTGTTTGAAAGATGTAGGTATCATAAGATTTCCTTGAATCCTAAGAAGTCCATCTTTGTGGTGATAGAGGGCAAGCTACTTGGTCAATTGTCTCCAAGGAAGGAACTCGAATTGACCCTAGTCGAGTTGATTCCATTAGAAACCTATCTCTTCCAACAAGCAGAACTGGAATACACTCCTTTGGTAAAGTGAATTTCATACGAAGGTTTGTGCCAGACTTCTCAAAGATGATGAAAGATATATCTGCTATGATGAAAAAGATGTCCACTTTCAAGTGGAAAAATGAAGGCAAGAAGGCATTCTTCAAGATAAAAGAAGCTATTGCCCGAGCACCAGTGCTGGTCCGTCTTGAATTTGATAGAGTTTTATCCTTTACTGTTACACATCGGAACACACTATGTCTGCCATAAATTGAATGAAGAAACTGAGTCTCCAATTGCTTTCGTGAGCAGTAGTTTCAAAGATAGCGAGTCATGGTATTCTCAGATTGAGAAGAACGTGTATGCAGTTGTTAAAGATGTGAAGAATTTCAGATTTTATATTTTGAACTCCCATACAACAGTATATGTCACCGATGCAATGGTTAAAAATGTGTTAACTCAACAAGAGATGGGCACGAAGAGAGGTAACTGGGTTGCGAGAGTTCAAGAGTATGACTTAGAGATCTAGCAGACCAAACTCATTCGTGGGAGAGGTCTTTGTCAGTTGATAGGAAAGGATGGTGATTAGAAGCACCAGGCCGATGGTGAACATGAACCTGAAATTAAAGAGGATCTTCCTATGGTCCTATTGGTTGATTTTGTGGATGAATGGTATGCTGAAATATGGTACTTTTTAACTTATGGTGAATGTCCAAATCACATGGACAAACAGCAGAAGAGAACATTGAAGTTGAAAGCGCAGAGTTATGTATTTATGAATAACGTTCTAAACAAGAAAGGGCTTGATGATACGTTTTTGTTATGCGTCAACAAGGACCAACAATGGTATTTGTTGGAAGCATTTCATAGTGAGGCATGCAGTGGCAACTTTTCATCAAGGGTTACAACATTTAAAACCCTACGAGCACAGTTTTTTTGGCTGACTATGTTTTGCAACGCATATGATTGGGTGCACAGATGTCAAATGTGTCAACAATTTGTTGGCAAGCTTAAGTTGGCAACCATTCCACTTAGACCAGTTGTCATTAATGCTCCATTTCAGCAATGGAGATTAGATTTTGTAGGTCCTATTAACCCGCGTTCCAGTAAGGGGCATATTCATGTCCTGACAGCTACAAATTATTTCACAAAGTGGGTTGAGGCTATTCCAACCAAGCAGGCTACCTTGGAAGTTGTGTGTGACTTTTTTAAAGGAGAATATTATTTCGTGCTTCGAGGTGCCGCACAAAATTGTGACCGACAATGAAACATGTTTTTCATCTAAGGAGATACTGGAATTTTGTTTTGATCATGGAATCACTTTGTCACACATCAAATTATTACCCTCAAGGCAATGGACAAGCTGAGTCGTCAAATAAGAACATTGTCACAATCATACGCAAGTTAGTTGATTCCAATCAACAAACTTGGCACAAAAGTCTCTATGACGCTCTCTGGGCTGACAGAATTACTCCCAAGAGAGCCATTGGTACTTCACCCTATATCATGTATGGTACGGAGACTATGCTACCTATTACACTAGAGCTATCTGCTTTGCAACTAGCATCCGCAGTAGAAGATGTTGAGTTCAAAGATCTGATTGAGAAGTGTATCCTGTACTAGATGAAGTTGGAGGAAGAAAGGGTGGAGGTTGTTGATAGAATTACTTAGCATCAGGAGCAAGTGAAGAAGATTTTTGATAAGGCTCGTCGGCAAGACTTTGAGATCAGAGATGAAGTCCTATTATGGGGCAAGAGACATGAGCCCAAGGGAATGCATGGAAAATTTGATTCCTTGTGGTTGGGGCCGTTCAAGATCCACGAGTTTGCAGGGGAGAATTCCTACATTCTCTTGCACCTAGATGGAAGGCTCTTCCTGCTGCCATATGACGGGCAATATTTGAAGCATTTCATTGCTTCGAGAATGGAGTGATTTTCATTTCAGTTTTTTTCTTTTTCGTAATGTGTTTCCCCTTTCCGTAATATTTCCCTGTGTTATGTCGTGATGTGTTTCCTCGTTCTGTAAAGTTTTTGTCGTGTTTTAGGTGATCTAGGAAGTTCCAACTTATAGGTCATTTTAGGAAGTCCTATCCTAGGTGATTTAGGTAAAAAGTTTTGTGATAGGTGATTAGGAAATGGTCCTGACTCTATTGCCCAACTAATAAGATGCTAGTCTATGCTTAAAAGTCCAGAGATTCTTGGTTCTCCTATGTCGTAAGTATCCGACATGGTCCCCAGACAGAGCCAATTGTAATGCCCAAAATTAAAATTTTTGCTTCGTTAAGGCATTTTGTAAAAGTGGTTAAAGTCTTGTAAAAATATTGTAAAAAGTCAATTTTCTAAAAATAAAAATAGACTTGATTTAGGGTTTTTTGGGCTTTTTGTCAAATGGATGTTGGCAAAAGTTTCTAAAACTAGAAATTTCTATTTTTAGAAAATTTCTAAAACTAGAATCGTTTATTGGAGGGTCCTATAACTGATTTTGATTGGTTGAAAATACTTCTCGATTAGTCTGATCCAATCAAAATCATCAAAAGATCAAGATTTCTTTGGTGGGTCTATTCTGCGTTTTTAGAAGGCAAAACATGAGCTTCAAAGTCATCAATGGAGGAAGATCAATTGCCAGGTGTCAGATTCAAAGTCTCAATGCTGCATAGATGGCGGGGAATGGCTAAAGATGGAACCAGAACGGTGAACAGAGGATGCAAATTCGAAAATGATGAAATTTGTAAACAAAATTCGAACACTGGAAAGTTTGGGTGCCCCTATCAAGGAAGGGCGCTTGGAATTTCATTCCTTAGCCATTTTTCAACTATCGACAATGGTGAACGCAGTCAACAAGGCGATGAATGGAAAGCACGAAAAAAGTTGAAAAATCATTAAAAATGGTTAACTCTGGTGATCTTGGGCGCCACTAGCCAAGAAGAGCACCTAGAGATTCATGCCATAGTTTATTTTTGTTGTTTTTCAGAAAAAACATGCAATTTGACTCTTCAGCTCAGTTTAGCCATGCAGGAATCAGTCAAAAACAATTTTTTATGGTTGGGGAAAGCTGAAGATCATCTCAGTTATGTTCAGGCTCTTTAATGAATCCATCATCCAGTTCAGAGGATCTATCGAATAGCGGAAATTGCATTTCATGCAAAACAAAGAAAGTCAAAGGAAAATTGAAAATCTCAAAATTTTGACTAAGTCTGGAAGACTTGGGCACCCCTGTCAAGGAGGGGGGCGCCTAGCTTTTAGTGCCTTAGAATATTTTATGCGTTTCTCAGAAAATGTTCAAACTCCTCCGTCAGCCTGATTCCGACTCTCTTAAAATCAATTAGATGCAGTATTTATGGTTGGCAAAGGGTATAATTCATCTCAGATATGATCAAGCTTGCTAGATTGACTGACTTTCAGACTCTGTTATTCATCGACTGCCCAAAAATGAAGGTCAAACAGGGGTCACTGGCTCTCGACGAAGGAAAGCAAGTAAAAATTTGAGGAAACATAAAAATTGGCTAAGTCAGGGATGCTTGGGCACCCCTATCCAAGAAGGGTGCCCAAGGTTTCATGCCTTAGAAATTTTTTGGCTCCGACACATTTTTACAATTCAGCCTCTATCAGCAGGTTCGAGGGCATACAATCACAACCAAATGACATTGAATGC
Organism: Sequoia sempervirens; assembly: GCA_007258455.2. Taxonomy (NCBI): domain Eukaryota; kingdom Viridiplantae; phylum Streptophyta; class Pinopsida; order Cupressales; family Cupressaceae; genus Sequoia; species Sequoia sempervirens. Next base: position 184,144 of record VDFB02339509.1, on the reverse strand, counting down.
TGATACGAAGCCGAGGATCACTTTAGCAATGGTCAAACATGAGATTTCCATGGTCAAACAGAGTTTATCAGTTGGCAGTGCCAATTTTCCAGATTGTCAAAGTCGGAGGCATGCCTCACTGGAAGCAGAAACAAGCAAAAGGTTGAAAATGATGGGAAAATTGACTAATACTGGAGGAGCTAGGTGCCACTGCCCAATCAACACTATCAAGACTTCATGCCTTAGCCATTTTTCAGTCTCTGTTTTTTGTTGATGAAAATCGTGCCTTCTGTTGTACTCCAAAATTAAATTTTTTGTTACACTTAAACATTTTGAAGAAATGAGTAAAAGTCTTGTCAAAATAGTCAAAAAAGGTCAAAATTTGGGTGTGCCTGTCTTGCATGAAGGGTTAAAACACAAAATTTTCAATTTCTGATGATTTGGGTCTGCTAAGAGCAGGTTAGCCTACAAAACCCAGATCTCAGTTTTTCATCCCTAAATTTTAGGAAAACTGCTATTTTTAGAAATTTTCTCGAAATAGTAACGTTTTCTGGGTTTTTCTAGGTTTCTTTCGAAACGGATACTGGCAAAATTTTCTAAAAATAGAAAGTTGGTCCGACAGGGTCCGAACTGATTTTGATTGGCTCAAAATACGTCTACATCAGGCTGGTGCAGTCAGAATCTTAAAATAATCAATTTTGCCCTACTGGGTCTATTCAGTTTTTCAGAAGCATATATGGAGCTCCGAGGTCATTGTCATGTCCCCATCCTAGTCAGCACAGCTGGTGACGAGGTTAGCCTATCATTTGATCCTCGTAGGCTGACAGGAGTGTTCAGAGGATCCTTTTTGGCAGTTGCTCAGTGTTGGTTAGCTCCAGTTTGCGTGTGTCGGTTTGGGCCTTGCAGAATCTTCCAGAGAGTCTTTTCAGAGAACTTTCTATTTTTAGAAAGTTAGGTCAGACGGAAGCTGCTATTTCGGTGAGGGCACCTGTGCATGATTTAGCTCGAGATTCGACCGGTTCAGTATTGTTTGATTTGACGGAGAAATAAGGAGTAATTACTGAGTTATTAAATATTTAATAATTTGACTTTATTATAAAGTCACTTTATTGAAATATTAAAATATTTAATTATTTGGCTAAGTTATAAAGTATTTAATTATACTTTATATTATATTATTAAAATGTGATTTAATGAGTATTTAATGCTCATTAAAAAGGGACGCCAATAATTAAATAAATTCTCCTAAGTCCAAAGTGAAAATTAAATCATTAATTTAAATGATTATTTTAATGGAGAATTAGGTCGAACTTTTCAAAGAAGAATATATTGTTCTTCCCAAGGCAAAATCGAACTATCAAGTTTATTATTCAATTTTGTCTTCTGAGCATCTGAGCTTTGGAGTTTGCAAACCCTAGGGTTTCTGGCAAACATCGTTTCTGGAGAACGTAACCTCTTCAGAGATCAGGCATACTGAGGCTGTGAGATACCAGCTGAAGATTGCACTTGGTGATTTCATCCAGAAGTCACAGATTGAGCATAATCAGTTAATCAAACAGAGAGTCATCGAGTTCAGCAGAGATATTTACTACCTACCAGAGGCGACTTCATCCATCATCATCCATCAGTGTTTGGCACAAGTTTCAAGGAAGTCCGTACCATTTAATTAAATGCTGCAGATTGGCCGTACCACTGTACCAGCAGGCCGTACTTAATTCTTGTCAGGGATTTTCTTCTGGCTTTCAGTTTCCAGCTTCCAGCTTGAGGCGTTGGCTTGGTATTGAGCATTTACTGGAGATTAGACGTTGGATTCAGAGACTGGAGATTATTTATACCTGGCCGTACTTAGCATTTATTGCTGCAGCCGCCATTGTTAAAAACCAGGTTTTTCTGTTATAATTTCAAATTTGCTTTTCCCTGTTCAGATTCTAGCATTGTAATAGCTCAAAATAAGTGATAAATAAATGCGCCTATGCTTCATGAGCAAGATCTGAGTCCCTCTGTGCATTTTAGATTTATTTAGAATTTTTTATCAATTTCTTTGAAAAATCGCAATTTCATTATTTGCCTGAAAACTTCAAAAAAAACCAAAAACCTTCAAAAACGATACAAACAGTTAGGGTTTCATTCAGAGAACCACCAGGGTTCTGACAGTGGTATCAGAGCACAGATCTCCTGCCATCCTGTGCTTTTTCAGTGATTATTCAGAATACAGTGCATTTCTGGGTTGCCTTTTATGAACCAAGACATTATTCAGTATACCAGAGGTGTAGGGACAGGCAAAGACGAAGACTGGACAGGTCCTCCGATTCCAGAAGGTCAGACAGTATCAGGAGTGCTTGGTTTTCACAGATCCAGTTCAGACAGTAGTGAAAACAGTGTTGCAACCCTAATGGCGGATCGTGAGACTTCCTCAGAGACTCGCAGGGATCCAGGGAAGGCACATGCAGAGGGTGACATTACCGATGAGGAGTTTAGACGGAGACACGACAACATGATGGATATGATGTCGCAGTTGATGGGTACTATTAGGCAGGGTACGCCCACACAGCCTCATTTCATACAGATTGGACAGACGAGCGGGACCACTCCAGTGGATCAGCCCTTGGCATCAGCTCCTAGGCAGCCGTTACCGATCTATCAGGAGCGTAGGCCAGGCCAGCCTACTTTCTTACCCAGAGATACTCCACCACAGACTCCAGGGGCAGAGCATCCGGTGCATCATCAGGACTTCCAGCCACAGAACGGCATGTCGGTGGCAGACTTGACGAGATTTCATGGCGAGTACATGTCTTTAGCGCCTGAGATCGGCAGGCACTTACATTTCATGAGTTTATAGATGTCTATAAACCCAGAGGAGGAGGTAGATTTGATCGTAGACCCCCACAGCAGCAGCAGCAGCAGCCACAGGTGAATAGAGACTTGCAGTATGCAGTGAGAGCAAGATTATGCTGCCATATTTTGATGGGTCAGAGAAGACATCAGCTAGGTCTTGGGTCCAGAAATTGGACAACTATCTGTCGCTTAGGCCTATGCAGGAGGATGAGGCAATTAAATTTGCCACTTTACATCTGGACGGAGTGGCGCATGATTGGTGGCACCACGGCATGTACACATTAGGCCATCATGCGGTTAATACCTATCAGGAGTTCACGAGCAGATTGATAGAAAGATTTGATAGGAAGGATCCAGAGTTGTATTTCAGAGAGTTGGCTCAGCTCAGACAGACTGGTAGTCTGGAAGCATACATTGGCGAGTTTCAGAGAGTGCAGTCATGGTGACTGGCATTTCAGAGAGGAGACTCATTATATTTTGTTGAGGGTTTGACAGAACCCATGAGAGGTTGGGTCAAGGCTTTTGACCCTCCCACACTTCAGGAGGCCATGCGGAAGGCACGCAGCATGGAACTTGCCGCACCTCGCAGCAAGTTCAATTCAGGGTCCACTCCATACACGAGACCCAACAGGCCTTTCGATAGAAACAATGACAGAAATAGACCCTTTGACAGGAGGAAGGATCAACAGGATCCTAAGAGACAGAATGCACCCCGGATTTGGCCAGGGAAACTTTGAGCAATTACGTAGAAGAAGTTGTGTTTTTGGTGCAAAGGCACCCTATGATAAGCACATGCCCACTTCATCGAAAGTCAAAAATAACAAATGAGTATTGGTATTATGGTGAAAACGTCAGTCTGCCAGGACCCATATGAAGTGATTCGAAGGCAGAACTGTTAGAAGTCGAAAAGTAAGGGTGGAACGCTGAAGGCGGAAGGAAGCTACAGGAAGCCCATCTGACTAGTCTTCAGAGAGATGGTTCATTTCGACTCCGTGGGCTCTTAGCAGGTCAGAAGGTGATTACTTTGTTGGATACGGGTGCGACACATAATTTTATTGATGCACGTCTAGTGGAGAGACGTGGTATCCAGACAGAGGCTTTCGAGGGTATCCGAGTCAAGGTAGCTGACGGATACACGCTCAGGTGCGACAGGAAGATTACTGATCTGCCGATGAGATTGAACAACTATGAATTCAAGACTGAATTCTATGTTGTTAATATGGGTGATACAGATGTGGTACTAGGGATGGCATGGTTACATGATTTGGGTGAGTTCACGCTCAACCTACGGGATATGGAGATGAAATTCAAGGTTGACGGAAGGCCACATGTCATCAAGGCAATTCGGGACAGTAATCTCAGGATGGTTTCATTCAGACGGATGGAGAGGCTCATTCGTCATGATATGGTTGACTGGGCGGCTGAGTGCATGTTGATGCCAGCCCAGCAGGAGCCGCAGAAGGGTGAGTACCACCCTGACATACAGATTCTGAGGACTAAACACTCCAAAGTGTTTAGTGATATTCCACGTGGTAGGCCTCCAGATAGAGGTACAGAGCACATTATTGAGTTGGAGGAGGGCGCAAAGCCCGTTATGATTACTCCCTACCGACATTCGAAACGACTCAAAGATGAAATAGAAAAGACCATTAATGAGTTGTTGGCTATGGGTCATATCAGACCTAGCAAATCCCCTTTTGCTTCATCGGTTGTATTGGTTAAGAAGAAGGATGGATCACTTCGGATGTGCATCGATTACAGGCAGCTCAACAAAAGAACCATCAAGAACAGGTACCCTATTCCACGTATTGATGAGCTGATAGATGAGTTGCACGGAGCAGTCTTCTTTACGAAGATTGATTTGAGATCAGGGTACCATCAGATACAGATGAGGGAGCAGGATATTGAGAAAACCGCTTTTCGGTGTCATTGCGGTCACTTCGAGTTCTTGGTTATGCCCTTTGGATTAACCAATGCACCTGCCACCTTTCAGGCAACTATGAACAGGGTTTTCAGTGCTCAGTTGAGGAGATTTGTGTTAGTCTTCTTCGACGACATTTTGGTTTATAGCAGGTCATGGGATGAGCATCTGGCTCATTTGGACACAGTCTTGGGTATCTTAGCAGATGAGTCTTTCTATGCTAAAGAATCCAAGTGCGAGCTTGGCATGGAGGAATTGTTATATCTTGGGCACATCATCGATTAAAAGGGGTAGTATGGACCGAAAGGTCAGAGCTATTGTTATTTTGAAGAACCTTGCGACTTCGAGAGGTTTCATTGGGTTGTGTGCATTCTGGAGAATTTATTTAGCGGGTTCTCCGTGCGCGCCGCTTATACCCGACTTGTGAGGGCTTTTGAATTAGTCTACGGTAGCGGGAGTGCTGGCGGTTTAAAGGTGATCGCGGCTTCATGTCAGGTGCTAGCATTACCCGACTTTTGAAGTCATTTGATTTGTCTGTGATAGCGGGGAGGGCATTGGAATTTACGTTTGATCACGAGGCGTCATCCGGAATTGCATTTGAGGCGAGAGCTTCGAAGTCTGAGATTTTATAGCATTTACGACAAGGAGAGGTTAGCCATTATGCATGCATTGGCTAAGTTTAGGCAGTACTTGGTAGGCAGCAAATTCAGTGTTCGTACAGATCATAACAGCCTAAAACATTTCCTTGGACAGCGAGACTTGAACGAGAGGCAGCAGAAATGGGTCAGCAAACTGCAGTCATATGACTTCGACATTACTTTCATTAAGGGGAAGCAGAATATAGTAGCTGACGCCTTGTCTCGTAGACCCCAGTTGAATGCCTTAGCGCAGATTACAGAGGATTGGAGGCATCGGATCATTGCAGAGTATGCTAAGAACCCATGGGCTTCTAGCATCGTTGACAGGACAGAGCAGGACGACAGGTATACAGTTGTAGATGACTTGATCATTTACAAGGGGCGGATTCTTTTGGTTCCTGGCTCTGAGGTACGGACTACAGTTTTGAGAGCCTTTCACGACCTTCCTATGGCAGGCCATCCTGGATACTACAAGACTTACAAAATGGTTAGGGAACGGTTTACTTGGAAAGGGCTGAAAACTGATGTTTTGCAGTATGTCCGTGAGTGTTCTGTGTGCCAACAGAACAAGCAGGAGCACACCTACCCTGTTGGATTACTCCAGCCACTTCCGATACCTGACAGGAAGTGGGAGTGTTTATCTATGGACTTTATCACGGGTTTGCCGAAAGCCCAGGGTAAAGATTGCATTTATGTAGTGGTCGATCGGTTGACTAAGTACGCCCATTTCTTCCCGATTACGACTACCTTCACTGCATCGCAGACTGCAGAGTTGTTCTTCAGAGAGGTTTCCCGATTGCATGGGATTACCTCGAGACTGATAACGTCGGCGATAGAGACAGCGGTTCATGAGCAGCACATGGGGAGTTGTTCAAAGCTTTAATGGGACAGTGACACCGAGTACGGCTACCATCCCTGAGCCCAGATGAATGACGGTGTCAATAAGTGGGTGGAAGGTTATTTCTAGCATAATTATATAGGCAGTGTGAGAGCTTGGGTGAGGTGGTTTGCTTGTGCGGTATTGTTATAACTTCGACTCACCATATGGCCGATCTGAGATGACCCCCTTCATGGCATTATGCGGGTATGAGAGCCCAATCTTACGGATTTGATTTTTGGCGATAGCGGTGCAGTCGCGGGTGATATGATCTGGTCCGGCCGGAGGACATCTTGAGGTCTCTCCGAGACAATATCCAGCAGGCACAGAATCAGCATAAGCGGTATGCTGATCAGAAGAGGGTTGAGCGCAGTTTTGAGGTGGGTGATATGGTGTACCTCATGTTGCAGCCGTATCGTCAGTCTACTCTGCGGAAGAGTGGGGCAGAGAAACTAAAACCTCGCTACTATGGTCCATTTCGTGTTGTCAGACGAGTGGGCGAGGTTGCTTATGAGTTGGATTTGCCAGCTGATAGCAAGGTCCATAATATATTTCACGTTTCTCGCCTGAAGAAGGCATTGGGTCAGCATGTTGTTCCCTCTCCAGTTTTGCCACCCCTTGATGATGAAGGGAAACTGATACTAGTACCTGAGGCCATCCTTGATATGAGAGAGAGACACCTTCGGAGGCGTGTGATCAGGGAATATCTGGCCAAATGGAGAGATTTGCCAGTTGAGGATGCTACATGGGAGTCAGAGGCGATTTTACAGCATCCAGAGTTGAGATTGCTTGAGGACAAGCAATTTCAGGGAGGGCGGACTGTCATGTCCCCATCCTAGTCAGCACAGCTGGTGACGAGGTTAGCCTATCATTTGATCCTCGTAGGCTGACAGGAGTGTTCAGAGGATCCCTTTTGGCAGTTGCTCAGTGTTGGTTAGCTCCAGTTTGCAGTGTGTCAGGTTTGTGCCTTCGCAGAATCTTCCAGAGAGTCATTTCAGAGAACTTTCTATTTTTAGAAAGTTAGGTGGTATGGAAACTGCTATTTGGGCGGGGCACAGTGTGATGATTTAGCTCAGATTCGACCCAGTTCAGCAGATGGTTGATTTGACGGAGAAATAAGGAGTAATTAATGGATTATTAAATATTTAATAATTTGACTTTATTATAAAGTCACTTTATTGAAATATTAAAGTATTTAATTAATTGGCTCAATTATAAAGTATTTAATTATACTTTATAATATATTATTATAATGTGACTTAATGAGTATTTAATGCTCATTAAAAGTGGACGCCAATTATTTAATCATTTCTCCTAAGTTCAAAAGTGAAAATTAAATCATTTATTTAAATGATTATTTTAATGAAGAATTAGGTCGAACTTTTCAAGAGAGAATATATTACTCTTCACAGGCAAAATCGAACTATCTTGTTTATTATTCAATTTTGTCTTCTGAGCATCTGAGCATTGGAGTTTACAAACCCTAGGGTTTCTGGCGAACATCGTTTCTGGAGAACGTAACCTCTTCAGAGATCAGGCATACTGAGGCTGTGAGATACCAGCTGAAGATTGCACTTGGTGATTTCATCCAGAAGTCACAGATTGAGCTTAATCCTTTAGTCAGACGGAGATTCATCAGCCATTCAGCAGAGATCATTCATCTAGCAGTCAAGGCGCACTTTCCAGAGGACATTCATTTGAGATTGGGCACATTTTTCCAAAAGCCGTACATCATTTATTACTGCTGCAGACAGGCCGTACTCTGTACCTGCAGGCCGTACATATTACCTTCAGAGATTCTTTCCTGGCTTTCAGATATTTGCACTTAGTCTTGGGCGTTGGCTTTGTCTGGGGTTTTTCTGGAGATCTGACATTGAATACGGAGACTGGAGAGTCCTTCCTTCTACTGGCCGTACTATACAGCATTTATTGCAGCCGCCATAGAAGAAAACCAGGTTTTCTCATCAATAAATCTATTGTATTCCATTTATAGCTCTTTCTTTATTATTGTAATTGTTCAGAAAGATGAATACATGAAAGCGCCTACCATATCTGAGCATTAAATTGTAGTTTGGAATTTATTTAGATTTTATTTGAATTTCTTAGAAAAATCGCAGCAATCTGTTATTTTGTCAAAAATCCTCAAAATCATTAAAAACCCAAAAAATTGCAAAACACAATACAAAAACAAATCAGAGTGAAACAGAGAACCACCAGGTTCCGACATGCACACTATTCAATGATCTCACAAACTAAGCTTAAATCACTACTAGGTGTTGTCTTGCAAACACGAAGCAATGCCCAGCTAGGAGGCCTTCATTCCTCGAAGCAGTTCCAGAGCCAATCCGGCAGCATAACAGTATGTAGTCCAAAGATGAAGAAATGATGCACAAGACTTCTTTTTATAAGTTCCGTTTGACTTCACGAAACCCTAAAATCCAACTCAAAGTTCAAACCCTAACTCTTCCTTCAATATGGCGTCCTTTTCACCTTTAGCTCAATAATCATATTTTAATTAAAACATCACCTTGATAAATGCGCCCCAATTAATTTGCTTTGACTTAGGAGAACTCATCAAATATTAAATATAACCTTAATGAAGGCGCCACCCTTTGAGTCCACCTTTTAAAATAACTTTAAGTCATTCGACTAGGCCAAGGTGATAAATAACATTTTAATTATAATGTTATTTTTAAGTGAAACGAGCTCGACTTCCCAGAACTGCATTCTGAAGCCCAAAACTGAATACGCCACTTGAGTCAACTGAAGGGGAAAGTCAACTGCTGATACCACCCTGTTTACTGCCAAAAATAGAATTTACTAAAAATAGTAAATTCCAGAAAATACTCTGAATGCCGAGATAGACATACCCCTCTGAAGCTCTGAAACCGGAAGATTCGCCATTGAATCCATCATCTACGACAATGACCTCCTCAAATAGGAAACCCTAATTTAACTTCTGACTAGCCTTCGGGTTCCCAAAGAAAGGCCAACGGTCACTGGAAATGTCAGGTTTGAGACGGGGACATTACAAGACATTATAAGGCATATGTATTACTTTATTTAAAACTACTTTTTGAATCACTTGGAGAGCAAAGTTAAAATAATAAAGGCCCCAAAAAGGGGCACCTATACAGGAGAGGCAAACACCTAAAGTATGACATCTAATTGTCATTATTTTGAATTCAAATTTCAAAATTGTGCATGAGATCCGGAGGACGAAAACCCTCTTCATTTCATAATTGAACTTGGAGACAATAACTCTCACATCCATTTGAAGCGAATCTACTCAAAGATCACAATTGGTCTTATTCTTGCGATTATTTTACGTCATATATGCAAGAAAATTGTAACTTCAACAATATTATTGAAGGTTTGAAGCCTCCTATTGCTTCACCACATTTCCACTTGGCTGCCCCATTGTTGTTAGAGGTTTGAGCAAGAATTTAAGAATTTTTCACACTGATCAGCCTCACCATACAAGGTTCTTCCCTAGCTGCCAACTACACCATTCGTATCCAGCAGTTTTAGCGTTGCACCATCCATTTTCAGGCCTTTTTGGGACTACTGCAACCTGCACCGGTCATTATATTCATTTTCAGAACTATTATTCAGCCTAGAGCCACCATGGTACAACCTTTCAGTCAGTCTGTACAGCTGTACGAGGAGCTATAAGTGAAGGGATTATTAATTGCAAGTGAATTAAATTCATACTGATTACTCATTCACTGTTCTAGTGTTGATGCTGTTAAATTTTTCTGTTATCATTAATCATTTGGTCTAACACTGAGATCTAAAAGTTCCTATTTTTAATTTAGGATCACTTATAGTTGGATCAGCCAGTTGTGTATGTTAATTTTAGCTAATTTATTGCTGCTGTTCAAGTGTTTCATTAACAATTGGATCTGATTAATTCACAGTTATTTCAAGGGTTTCAAGTGGTTATTTTTATGTCAATATTATTAACTAGGTCTGAAATTTCTATAATTAATTTAATATTATTTATTAATTAAACTGTTGCTAATCTATGAATGGATGTTTGGATAAAGTTCTGAAATATAATTTGAAGATTACAATTAGTGTAGGGTTTAGTACATTTTGCATTTTCATGCAATTCAAAAAGGTACAAATTAGCATTCTTTCCTAGGGTTCCCGATTGGGGACATTACAGCGTCTAGTTTCTCAGAATTTGGAGTCCACTCTCTTGTATTTATTTCTTCTAAATATATTCTGCTAGTGCCAAGAAATCAGTCCTAAACAATTTGGGTTTTCTAATACAATTTACATACTTCCTTAGTCAGTTTTAATTTAATATGAAGAAACTTTCTCTCAATCTATTAAACAATTGTTTCTTCCATTTTGTGTTTTATTCCTTATGCATAAATTTATAATCTGGGATTCTTCTGCTTTTAAATTAATCAATCGTTAGAAGGTTAAAAAGAAGAAAATAGTAAGCACTGATACTCTGAGAGAAAAACTGTTTCACAGTCGCCAGCATCAATTTCATGAATTCCAGCTTTCTCCTACACAATTATAAGCATCCATTAGTACCATAAAAGAAAAATAGAACAAAATTCATTTTACTATTTCAAATAGAAGATGTTTATCATCACTTCATTGAAATTAAGCATGGTGTGGGGCATAAAAAACCAAACTTAATATTAGTATATAAAGCAATAAAGTAATAGAACATTGTGACTGAAAACATAATTACCAATTTTCCTTAAAAAAATAGAATGTTAAGAAAGTTAACCTAATATGAAAGACATTACAACGAAATAATTTAAAACATAAAATTTTATATTTATTTAAGAAATATTTATTTTAACTTTCAAACAGTATCCATAAAATATACCATTTTTTTATCAATTAACAAAAACATCTCTGAAAAACCTTAATTAAATATTCAAAAGAACTAAAGATTCTTTTATCTACAAAATAAATTACAAGAATAAGAAACAAGCAATTATTTCAGGAGGTACTTTCTCAAACAAATAAAAATGAAATACTTAACTGATGTAAATACGCACCAAGAGGCTGAACCTGAAAATGGAATTCTCTTAACTTGTCTATATTTGTGGAGGCCCTATATTTTTTCAGGTAAATTCACCAACATCTTTGATTATGTATTCCAATAGTTTAGCCAAGACAAAATACTGAACAACTTAAATCAAATTCTCAAAACATGACCACATTTACATACATGTTTAATTTATTTAGTGATTGTGAAGCTAAGTTACCAGAGATAGATACAGAAGCAGAAATAGAAATATGGAAAATCAAACGACAAAATGTGCCTAACTAATTTTATTTTATTTTTGGCAATTGTTTGACAAAATGACAATTGTGGAAACAATACAATAACAGATCTTTCTTCTACAAAAGAAATATAGAAAATGCAATATCTTTCTAGAGGTGAATAGAATTCAGAAATTTATAAAATATTCATTAAGTAATCAGTTGCAAATTTGATATTACATATATATTGGATTGGAATTGGGCTATTTTATGTAACTTAGGTGGTTGTGAAGAAAATAATTAAATTATTAAATGGTTAAATATTAAAGTTGTTGAAAAAGTAAAATTAAATCACAACTTATATTTAAATATTTAAAAGGGTGTTTTAGGTGTGCAAATAAAGTGTCACTAGGATCAAGGTGATGAAAAGTGCTCACAAGGACACTTTATACTATTTTATTAAGGAAAAAAAAAAATTCCAAAAAAAACAACAAAAAAGAAAAAATGTCATAAGCTTAATGGAGGCATCAATCACCTAAATACTATATCACAGATACTCCTAAGGCCTAACTATGATGCCAACCCCTATGAAGATTCCCTAGAAGAGGTGCGAGGAGAGATGCAAGCACTTCTTGTACTACGGGATGAGAAGAAATTAGAGAGGGTGAGGCCACAAGCAACCATAGAAGCAACTTTTAATCTTGATTTGACAAACCAAGGTAGATATTACAAGCACTATGTGCGGAAGTCATAGTCCACACATACATAGACACCCACCTCATCCAACTCAAGTGTAGCCTAGTCACAGGGCTTTTTTGTGCCTAGATACATACCTAGAGCACAACCTTCACCCCAAGGTATAGGGTGGAATAAGTAGGTGCATTAAGAAGCAAAGAAGGTATGAGAAAATTTTTGGTATTACAACTTTTCCTTTAACATGACAAAGAGCCCATAACAGGAGTATTTGGTGATAGCATTCATAGTTATAGGGAAAGGGTAAAGACACCCATAACATGACAAAGAGCCCATAATAGGAGTATTTGGTCAAAGCATTCATAGTTATAGGGAAAGGGTACAAGACATGAAATAACCCCCTTACAATTTTTTTCAAATTTTTGCCACAGCACTTCACCCGTTAGCGTTAGCAAAACCAAATAACCACCTGGAAAGTAACCCTCACCAAGAATGTTCACCAAGATCCCAGTGTGGGCAAGGTGATAGCATATGGTGTCGGGGATCGTTAGCATATAAACTGAAAAGTGTTGAAAATTACAATACTTATGCAACTCAACCACTTATTCAGCGGAAGTAGTTTGACGGCTCAGCTAATCAGCATGATGAGGAATTACAAAGTGCATGAAAAGTAAAGTATGGGCGGCTTGTCGACCCCTTCCGCTTGTTCAGCGGGCAGTACAGAAAGTAGATGGACGGCAAGGCCTGTCCCTTCCACTAAGAGTGGGAATTACAAGTAAAGAGCATGGACGGAAAGGCTTGTCCCTTCTACTATGAGTGGGAAATATATAGTAAAGAGCAGAATTATATAGTGACTGAATCAGTACTACTGTGTTATGTCCCTACTAAAACTTGACCTTGTTTTCCAACTTTCAGGCCTTGGACATTCTATCAAACAGTTGTCTTGTAAAGTCTGAACTTGTTGTCTTGAGTTTTCAATTTGTTTTGATTGTTTTGTATGATGTAAATGTACTTGAAAATGATGTGGAAGAGCTAATCTAATTGACTGAAATAAAGTAGAACGCAATGCTAAATCGGTATGCAGCTTTTCAATGATGTATATAACTGGAATATCATGAGAAATGCTCCTAAACATTACTACAAACAGTTTCCATGCATACTAATGATTGATATGTGAAGCCATGATAATTGACATATTGAAAAACAAATACTATGCAACCTTATTCCTCCTTAATTGATTATATAGTTGACTGATTACAATAATGTGCAAGTGCCAAGACTCTTGGCTTACAATAAGATCAATGTTATAACAATGCTGATATGAAATGTACATCTACAGCTGTCATATGGCAGTGACTCCTACAATGATGTAAGAATGCAATGATACAAAATATGATGAAAAGAACCTGGAAATGAATGCAAATATGACTACTGACAAAGTCTGATATGATGGCAGCATTCACAATCTTGATCGATCCTTCACAAGGGCTGCATATTTGCCTCCAAAGTTGCTGCGCCAAGACTTACAGATGCCCAACGACCTATTCAAATATTTTTATGAATTTTTCTACCACTTCTAATCAAAATCGCACCCTAGCATAGTGCACCCAGCAATGGATGAAGACTCTGCTTTTACCAGCAAAATATACAACAATCGAACCAGCACTAAGATGAAATTGGCCCCCTCCAAATATCAAAATCGTCAACCAGCAATATATATATAAATCAATCCAGCAATGGGATGAGATCGATCTTCCTCAAACACAAAATTCGCCCTCTCCAAAGGACTGAGAATATCTCCACAAACTGAGAATATGATGCCCCAAATTGAATTACCAAAATTGGGCCCTTGGCCACGCAATTTTGCACAAGTGGAAAGACTGAAATATCTTCCCCCAAACTCCTAGCTAGGATTGGTGTCTCACAGTCGAAACTGGCACTCTAGAGTCTTCAAACCCTCAAGCAAGCTAAGCATTAAGCTTTAGCTTCTTACCTCGCAGGTGATGAGTAATGAATTCCAAATCAAGTGTGTTCAAATGCTTAGCCAACAACTTCTTAAATAGATTTCTCAATGCCTTTTCAAGAAGCTTCTAGAAGAATATTATTTTATTCCTCAAGTGATTTTATTATTTTATTATTTTATTTTTAAGCCACTTAAGTCACTTTATTATTAAATTAATTAAATAATAAGTCATCCCTTTTGATATTATATTTTATCGGAATAACTTAATAAATAATTAATTTAATATACCTCCAATTCAGGGACATGACATACTAATTTCAGCCTTACAATATAAAGTAATCTGCAAATTACAAAGTGTATAAGCTGTCCAATCCACTACAAAATGATGTTAGACATGATCTTCAAACTTCACAAGCTATAATACTCAGGAAACAAGCCAAAATCTGAACTTTCAACAATCTGATATAAAAAACCAGCGAACAGAAAATGCAAACCAACAAGCATGAATCACACCAAAATGTTCATAACTCGATGTAGACACCTCCAAATGACATGAAACCAATTGCAAATGAAGCATAGGAGGTAGGCGCTCAAGTTAGAACCAAGAAACAGCATCAAACACCTCAGAATATTTTATGCACGCAATCCAATGCAATGACAGGCAAGATATAGCCTTCTTGAAGAGGGCGACCAAAATAAATAAATCATATGCTTCACCAAAAATTACCAAAACTTGTGGAAAGGGGCGCCTAGCATAGAGAAAGAGATTGGAACTCTACCCACAACCACTGGAAAATCGAGCAAAGAGCCACAAGCAAAAACGTGCTTCTACAACACCAAAACCAACAAACGCAAACTTCAGAAAACTTCAAATATCTTCATCACAATAACCTCAATCTGCTCTTCAGTGTGAAGAATAGCCACAAAGCTCAGCTAGGTGCTATCTTGCAAGCACGAAACCAAGGTTGCTAGGAGGTATGCTTTCCTCAAAGCGAGTCTGTACCAATTTCGGTAGCACTTCGTTGTAATTTTCAATGGATAGCTGCAAATGAAGGCCAAGTCTCTTATTTATAAACTCCTCCAAATTCAAATCTCATTTCCCTCCAATTAGGGGGCCCAAGCTGAAATTCAAATTCATCTTTCCACTTGCATTTGTATTTCATTTAATCTTCATTTGCCTCCTTGACTAGGCGTCCAAACATGAGGGAGAGGCATGACTTAATTAAAAATGCAAATATAATATAAGTTAGGCATCCCAAAAAGCTAAGTGAAATACTTTAATAAAATTTACTTATTTCTCCATCTAGGCATCCATCCCCTTAGCAATATTTCACTTATAAAAACATTATTTGCAACTTAAATATTTCCTCTTATGAAGTCGTCCCTTTTTGCATAGGAAATATTTTCCACTTATAATGTTGTACCCAAACCAAATTTTTGCTTCATCAAGGCATTTTGCATTAAAAAGTCTAAATCTTGCTAGAATGCTATAGAATCTGATTTTTGGGCAATATCAAGCATGGGGTTTTGTCAATAGTTTGTCAGTCAAAGTCAGTTTTATTGATCAGAACCGAAGCAGAGACTCAGATAAGAGCTTTTCACAATGGAGGAGCATCTCACAACGACATTTCATATTGCAGACGGTCATTTCAATGATCGAAACAGAGTTCTTAGTGATCAAATCATGGAGATTTCTCAGAGGAAAAGCACAAAAGCGCAAGTATAGCCCAGGGGCGCCCAACTTGCTGAAGGTCAAGATCTTGTTTAAAATGATCAAGCATCCAGTCAATCTCTTCAGATTCAGTCTGGCTATCCGTTGAGCTATCCAGCGAGGCATTCCGAGAATCACAGCTCCGGTTATCAGCAACAGAAGTTGAAATTCCCAAATTTCAAGATGTGAGAATTTTGTTCTTTT
>VDFB02339509.1:52829-161998 GCA_007258455.2 Sequoia sempervirens | reverse complement strand
AATTGTCCATTTTTAGATTAGATGTTCCAGTTAAACTGAGGGTAGTTGCCCAGTTAACTGTATAGTTTGCTTAATTAGGGTTGGGCGCATTGCTTGCATGCATTGCAA
Source organism: Sequoia sempervirens (assembly GCA_007258455.2). Lineage (NCBI taxonomy): Eukaryota > Viridiplantae > Streptophyta > Pinopsida > Cupressales > Cupressaceae > Sequoia > Sequoia sempervirens. The sequence goes on along the minus strand of VDFB02339509.1, from coordinate 161,890 downwards.
GATCAGAGATGACCTCAAGGTGATTTTAGGGTTCCCTACACCCTTGGATGTATATAACAAGAGTTTTGCTCATTTGTAAATAACTTTTGCTTGAGAGAGAAATATATGCTGCGCCTACCTTGCCCTCAATATTGCTCTTTTTGGTATTTGTTCATGTGTCTTCGCTATTGCAATTGATTGTTATGCCACATAGGGTTTCGAAAGATTGTAATAGTGAATTCTTTCCATAGTTTAGATAAATCTGTTTGAACATCTTTATCATTGAGGTTAATTGTTATGCCACATAGGGTTCCAAGAGATTGAGATGATAAATCTGTTTTGTGTTAATTTACCATTGTGATCAATCGTTATGCCACATAGGGTTTCGAGAAATTACGGTGATAAATCTGTTTCGTGAATCTTTATCATTATAATTAAAGGTTATGTCACATAGGGTTTCGTGAGATTGTGGTGATAAAGGCTGTTTTGTGAAGACTTTACTTTGTCGATCAAGTGTTATGCCACACAGGGTTCCATAAGATCGTTTTGGTAAATTCTTAAATCTGTTTTGTGCCCAATAAGCTGGTTTAGATTGAGATGATAGTTGCGCCACCTTGCCCTCAAGTAGAGAATCTAAACCCGTTTATCGTCAGTTAGTCAAACCTTGCTCCGTTTCCTCTCGCTCTGTTTTCCTGAGGAGATTGGATAGATTAAATTTAAGTTGTAGTTAGTAGATCTGCAAAACCAGAGAAAACTCAGCTGCAACGTATATGTCAAACACAACAGGAGCTTCTCCATAATTTGAAGAACTCATTGGCGAGGTTTAGGTTGTTCATAACAACTTTACTCAAAGGTGTTAGTTGTTAACCCAATAACATTATCTCATCAATATTAAACTAGCCAGAATAATCACCTCAAATGTTGGAGAGCAAACTAAATAAATTGCCCTGCCAGAAATAGCCATGGTACTAGACTGCCGAAATACTACTAGAGATAGCCATTGCACTGAACTACTAGACTGTTGCTAAAAATAGCACTTCCAAAAATAGTACTTACTAAAAATGGCATACTGCTAAAAATAGTAAGTGACTCCAAACTCATTTTAACCACATTCTAAGCAGTCGTCATAACTTACTAAAAATAGTAAGTCCAAAAAAGTTACCTATTTCAGTTGCATGTGACACCACTGTGAAGCTCTTTGAAAACCCAGAAGGAATCTAGAAACCTTTCTCGCATGCAAAGTATTTGCCAGAAATGCATGTCATTTTCTTGTCATGCATGTTACCTCATCCTGAAGCTCTCCAAAAAACCAAAAAGCTCCACCAAACATACATCAAAAACTCTCACATGCAAACCTTCAAAAGCTCATCAAAAATCTCCTACAAAATAGGAAACCCTAATTTCCACTTTTGACTAGCCTACGGGCTTCCAGAAATAGGTTATCAGACACAGAAGAGAGTATGGCTAAAATGGGGACATTACAAGACACCCCTCCAAAAGAGTTAAGTGGGAGGTTACTTCAGGATGCTATTGCAAATACAAAGACATTGCACGAAAGATTAAAAGTAGTGGCAAAAATTTGGATGCATCATTCTTTCAAATGGGTAGACGGACGGAAGAAACCACACCCTCATCAATTTTTTTGGATTCAAATATTAAGCTAATTTTCTTGAAGTCAATTGGTGCCTCCAACAAAATAAAAAATGCAAAAACATTGAACTTGACGTTGGAGTAGATAGTTTTAGAGGTGGGCATACAAGATGTTGTGCAAGTTGTTATTGGTAATGCAACAACATGTGTGGCAGCTAGAAGATTATTTCAAAAGAAGCATTTGTCACTCTTTTGGCGCCCTTGTGCAACCCATTGCCTTGATCTTCTTTTGGAGGACATAGGAAAAATTGATTGGATGAGACTAGTTGTAGACAATGCAAGGAACATCACAAGATATATTTATAGTCACCCTTAGGTTCTCAACTTGATGGGAGATCACTCCAAAGGAAAAGAGTTTGTCCAACAAGGTGTTACAAGGTCTGCAACTAACTTTTAACATTGCAAAACATTTGTAGCTCATTGACATCCTTGAAGCAAATGTTTTTGAGTCAAGCATGGCTAAACTCAACATATACAAAGAAGGTTGATGGAGAGAGGACTGTGGAGACAATTTTTTATTGTCTTTGCATTTTTACAGAAATTTAAGTAATGTTTTCAGTTGTCAAGCCAAAAATAAATAGTCTACCAAGTTTGACTATGCAAACTATGCATGTAACCATGTCATATAAGCTACACAATCCTAATAATTCTACCCTATAACGTATAATGTAATAGCCCCACACCAAATATATATATATAGAAAATGCTATTACAAGTCCATACACTTTTTGATCACCAAGTTCCTAGTGTGGGAAAGGTGAGAGCATACGTTGTTTGGACAACACACTATCTAAATGAATGCACTATTGAAATGTAAAGACGACAAGATGACCAAAACATGCAAGCGAAAAAGCCAACAAAAATCAGCATCTCTTCAATGGACAAGCATGCATAGAAAATGCAAAGCCACTGGTATATTAAAACGGAATCTAATCAAAGCCAAAATTGTCGATTACATGCGAATCTGATCAATGCCAAAACAAGCTTGAAATGTAGAGGGGTCTAGCAGTGAATTGACCAAAATCTTCAATGATAAATACATTGACCGGTAGTATACCATCTAGTTTTACAATACCTAGAACATGAAATGCACATCTCTTTAGCAATACTAGTACCATTCAGAATTACAATAATATGAGCATGGAATGCACTAAGTACAACTAAGAATGATATTGATAAAAGAATGTAAAGTCCCAATTTTTGAACTGAGTTGAATCGGAGAACCCAAAGCTTATCTCTATTCCCCACAAGCTGAAGGGAACATTTGCAAGAGAATAAATATAATATTAATTCATTAAGTTATCAAAAAGTGTAGAAACCCCTGTTCTCACTGACTTCTGAAACTGTTTGGTTTTGCTTGTTTTTGAACGTTTTTTATTTTTCTGTGGTTTTTTGCATAAATTGAAGAAGTGCGATTTTGAAAGAAATTGCTTGTAAAAATTAAATAAAATATTACAATGCTAGAAATGATGGAAACTACTGGATTTAATGATGCCAGTCTGTTTATTGACCTTTTGGATTGATTACATATAAGATCTGATAACATGCAAGCTATAAAGCAACAACATGATTGCATTAAAGAAGACCTGATTTGCTGATTATAGGCGCCTGAAATGATGATGAACTGGTACGGCTATCAATATAATCACTTCCTCCGCCAGATGGTCCAGAATGAATCCAGATGAAAATGCGCCCCTGTTGGTGAAGACAGAATGCCCAAAGATGAAGCGCTTTTCCCAATGTGAAAGGTATGTCCTGGTACTAGAAAGTACGGCCCAGCAGCAGCCTAGTACGGCTCAACAACAGCAGTAACAAATCTGTACAGATCTTGTAAAATATGTCTGGAACTTGGAAAATGGACGCCAATACTGAAGAACCCTTCCCGGATGATTTCCAAACCAAAACCCTAATGATAACTCAAAGAGTGAAGCTCTGTGATAACCTCTGGATGAAGCTATCTCTCTGACAAGCAATAAATCAGCTGATATTTTACAGCCTCTGAACTGCAACACTGAAGATGGCTCGTTCTCCAATGCAAAATGAAAACTGGAACCCTTGGCTCTGTTCTCAGAAGAAGCACTTGGCAAAAATTCGATTTCAAAACATAATGAGCTCTTTTTCCAATGAAACCCTTATATCCTTCAAAAAGTCGACTTTTCTCAAAAAGGCATCATTTAAATAAAGTTCAAACTTTTCTTTTAATTTTTCAATAGTCTCGAACGCACTTTTAATTATAAATTATAATTGAAAAGTGGCCCCTCTTCAATGTTGGTCGACCCCTTTAAGAAATCACTTAAGTTATAATATTAAATAATATTATAACTTTATAATATAAGCTTCAAATAATCAATATTTAATTTGACAATTAAAATATTAATATCTTCCTCAAAATATGTCTGATTAACGAACTGTCTGAAGCTAGAGAATAAGTGATTGAATTTGCACAAGACCAGACCATACTGCTAAAAATAGCAGGGGTGCTCCGCTGAGTGACTTAACTTACTAAAAATAGCAAGTCAAGCAAATGATGTCAGAACGACTCCGAACGAAAGCCAAACTGGTAGATTCTGACAACCGAAGCCAAGCCAAGCTCCAACAAGACCCTCTATCCATCCTATCAGCCTACGAGGGTCGCATAATAGGCTAATCATAAGCTCTAAGAGATGTCAACTGGAAGGGGACATAAGATCTGAGCTCAATATCTAAGTTATTGATGAAAATGCGCATTTCATTCAATTTCATCAATGAGCAATTTCTATCTGAGAAAGAAATTGCTTATAAAAATTAAATAAAATATTAAAATGCTAGAAATGATGGAAATGAGCTCTTTTTCCATCTGAGTTACAATACCTAGATTCCCCTAAGTTATTGATGAAAATGCGCATTTCATCAATATCATTCAACTCAATTCGAAAATTGGGAATCTAGGGTCGCATAATATTATAACTCATGTTCTAGGTATTGTAAATATCTAAGTTGGAGCTTGGTATCATTTTTGATACAATACCTAATGCTGAGTTGAAAATGCGCATTTTTAGCAGTATGGTCTGGTCTCATACACTAAAGAACCCTTCCTATGCGCATTTTTAGCAGTATGCTCTGGTTTCATACACTAAAGAACCCTTCCTATGTCTAGTCAACTATACCAATTTGGAACCAATTCTGTCCCAAATTTTTTCAAACTTCGAAGATGATCACAACAGCACCAAAGTACCCGTTAGGGTTAGCTCAAATCAAACCAGCAATTGAAGGAAAGAGCCTCAACGCCAAGAATGTGCTTTCCGACCCAAGTTGGGTAAGAAGCTACCATATGGCGGAGTATCACTAGTAAAGAATGCAGTACTAGAAAGTAACTCAACGCCAAGCATGTGCACTCCTAACCCGAGGTGGGAAAGGTGCTACCATATGGCGGAGATACTATTAAGAAAGATGTTATGCAAGTAAAATAATCTCAACGCCAAGCATGTGCATTCCTAACCCAAAGTGGGAAAGGCGCTATCATATGGCGGAGAAACAGAAAGCAAATACAATGTAGACTGAGCAAGGGCCAGTCGCATCCACAACTGTGGGAAAGAAAGTGATTAAACTGAAAGTAAACTAGGCGGCAAAGCCATCCTCTTCCACTAAAGTGGGGATACAAAATGTAAAGTGCAGAAAGTAAAAGAGCTGATTAGTACTACTAATTCAGCGTTACAATATTATGAACAATCTGCAAATACAATGAGATATAGATAACCAATGATCTCCAAAATGTTAGGAAATGAACTCCAAACAAGCACAAGCTATCCAACATATGAAATATAGCAAAAAGGGACTAAATATCAGGTCTGATATAAAATTGCAGCAATCAGAAAATTCATACCAGCAAGCCCTAGAATCACCAAAATGCTCATAATTTCGTCAAAACACCTCCGAATGATGTGGAACTGAATGCAAATGAGAGCTAGGAGTTGAACGACCAAGACCAAGCCAAGAAACTCCTCCAAATAGTAGTGATTTGTTTATGCACGCTTTCCAATGCAACCTCAAAGAAGGTACCACCTCCAAAAATGTTCTACTAGAAGATAAAATCCAAGACACCTCTAAAAAATCTGAAAACTTGCGAGGGGCGCCCAAGGTAGACTAAAGCATAGGGCCAATACCCGGAACCACCAAAAAATGTGCATGGACTTATGAGCAGATTTCTATTTCATCAAAACCCTAACCAGCAAATGCAAAACTAACTAATCTCTAGAATCTTCAACCTTGATGCTCTGTCTGCTAGTCTGGATGAGAAGCAGTCTCGGGAAACTCAGCTAGGTGCTATCTTTCAAGCACGAAACCAAAAGAAAGAACTAGGAGGTATGCATTCCTCGAAGCAAGCTCTGAAAGCATTTCAGCAGCATAACAATATAATAAGCAACAATAGATTAAAATATTATAACTTGGAAATCATCTGAAAGCTCATTTTTAGGTATTGTGCGACCTAAAAATGATATTGGAAGGGTTCTTTATAATATTATAATATTATAATATTAAAATATCCTAAAAATGAAATATTATAATATTATAATATTATAATATCCAAAAGGATATTATGTGAGAAAAGTGTATGAGCTCCTCACTTATATTGTGAGAAAAGTGTATGAGCAATGAGAACATATCCAACTTTTCTTATAAGTCCCTTTTGCTATATGAAAACTTTTCAACTATTAATATCATTGGTGAGAAAAGTGTATGAGCAATGAGAACATATCCAACTATTAATATCACTTATATGCCCCATATGCCAAATTACTGATGGGGCATATAAGTGATTTCTTAAAGGGGTCGACCAACATTGAAAAGGGGCCACTTTTCAATTATATTGGCCCCTCTGATGGGGCCAATATTTGCAAATAGGGGATACGCTCCTGTCTCACAAAAGTAGGCCTGGTAGGCCAACTGGGCCAATATTTGCCAATAGGGGTAACGCATTTGGCCCTGTTGGCAAATATTGATGCCTTTTTGGAAATGACCCTTCCCAGATGATTTCCAAACCAAAACCCTGATGATAACTCAAAGAGTGAAGCTCTGTGATAACCTCTGGATGAAGTTATCTCTCTGACAAGCAATAAATCAGTTGATATTTCATAGCCTCTGAACTGCAACACTGAAGATGGCTCGTTCTCCAATGCAAAATGAAAACTGGAACCCTTGGCTCTGTTCTCAGAAGAAGCACTTGGCAAAAATTCGATTTCAAAACATAATGAGCTCTTTTTCCAATGAAAACCTTATATCCTTCAAAAAGTTGACTTTTCTCAAAAAGGCATCATTTAAATTAAGTTCGAACTTTTCTTTTAATTTTTCAATAGTCTCGAACGCACTTTTAATTATAAATTATAATTGAAAAGTGGCCCCTCTTCAATGTTGGTTGACCCCTTTAAGAAATCACTTAAGTTATAACATTAAATAATATTATAACTTTATAATATAAGCTTCAAATAATTAATATTTAATTTGACAATTAAAATATTAATATCTTCCTCAAAATACGTCCGATTAACGAACCGTCTAAAGCTGGAGAATAAGTGATTGAATTTGCACACGACCAGACCATACTGCTAAAAATAGTAGGGGTGCTCCGCTGAGTGACTTACTAAAAATAGCAAGTCAAGCAAAAGATGTCCGAACGCCTCCGAACGAAAGCCAAACTGGTAGATTCCGACAATCCGAAGCCAAGCCAAGCTCCAACAAGACCCTTTATCCATCCTACCAGCCTACAAGGGTCGCATAATAGGCTAATCATAAGCTCTGAGAGATGTTAACTGGAAGGGGACATTACAGTCCGCCCCTCCTGAAATTGCTTGTCCTCAAGCAATCTCAACTCCGGATGCTGCAAAATATCCTCGCTCTCCCACATAGCATCCTCCACTGGTAAATCTCTCCATTTCACAAAATATTCCCTAATAGTCCTCCTACATAACTGTCTCTCTCTGTACTCCAGGATAGACTCAGGTACTAAGATCAACTTTCCCTTGTCATCTAAGGGAGGTAAAACTACTGAAGGTACCACACGGTGTCCCAACGCCTTCTTGAGAAATGACACATGAAAAACATTGTGGACCTTACTATCCGCCGGAAGCTCTAACTCATAAGCCACCTCTCTCGCTCGCCTCAGAATCCTAAAAGGACCATAATACCGTGGCTTAAGCTTCTCTGAACCACTCTTCCTAAGAGTAGACTGACGGTAGGGCTGCAGCATGAGATATACCGTGTCTCCCACCTCAAAAGATCTCTTTGTCCTCTTCTGATCTGCGTACTACTTTTGCTGATTCTGAGCCTTAGCAATATTTTCCTTGAGAGTCCTCATAGTGTCCTAACTCTCCTACAATAAATCTCCAGCACTCAGCACTCTACTGTCACTCAGTAGCAAATCCAGAAAGCTAGGCGCCTCATAACCGTACAACGCCATGAAGGGGGACATCTGAATGGTCATGTGAAACGTAGTATTGTAGCAATACTCGCACAAATATATCCACTTGACCCACGCCTTTTGCTTCCCTGCAATGTAATTCCTGAGGTAACCTTCCACCCATTTGTTCACTATCTCCTCGGTGTACCAATCCTATGGATTGCCATGGTCAACTGCTGCAATTATTTGAAGCTTTTAGTGGAAAATGAACCACTAAAAGTGGTTCATTTAAGCGGGACATCTTTTGCTGCAATTACACCGTTATAATATAAAGTATGAGCATCCATATGAGCAACTGGGGCATTACAATATATATGGTAACGGCACCGTTATAATATAAATGTCCCCAAGCTTGACAGGACTGAAAATGCTGGGCCGATTTAGTCTTGGGCATGAAGTGGCTTCATTTGCTTGAGGAAGTCACTCTGCGTCTCAAAGACATGGAGATTTGGTTCGATGTGGATGGGAAGACACATATCCTGAAGGCCATTCGAGACAGTAATGTCAGGACTATTTCCTTCCGACGGATGGAGAAACTGATGCGACATGACATGGTAGAGTGGGCTGCCGAGTGCACATTGACTCCTATACAGGAGGGACAGCATAAGACCGAGTATCATCCTGACATTCAGCAATTAAGAGTCAAGCATGAGAAGGTTTTCAGTGACATTCCACCAGGGAGACCTCCAGACAGGGGTATTGAGCACATTATAGAGCTTGAGGAGGGTGCTAAGCCCGTCATGATTACTCCTTACAAGCATCCTAAGCAGCTTAAGGATGAGATAGAGAAGACTATCAAGGAGCTGCTTTCTATGGGTCACATTCGACCAAGTAAATCACCATTAGCTTCTTCAGTTGTCCTAGTGAAGAAGAAGGACAGTACCCTTCGCATGTGCATAGATTACAAAGTCCTGAATAAGAGGAACATCAAAAACAGGTACCCCATACCTCGTATAGATGAGCTTATTGACGAGCTCCATGGTGCATGTTATTTCATTTTACAAGATCATTTTGTACATTCATATAAGTGGGATTTTGCTTATATTATATGAGCAAAGCTTGAATGGCCCCAATTATTACCAGGCAAAGAAAGTTGCATGCAAGAAAATAACAATTTCTGAAGGATAACATGCAATGGCACACAGCTGGAAACAAGATAAATGCTGGAAATGAAGCTTTATTGATATTGCATAAATTACTGAAAGCTTTACAAAGAAAGATACCCGGAACAATCTTCTGAACTTGAAAGATGCTGAAACATAAATCTCTCCTACAAGACTGAAGCAGTAAATCTGATGAAGCATAAACTTGACTTCTACATGAAGCCAACAGTGAGCGCCTTCAACTGGTATTTCACAACCTCAACATGCTGTTGCAATGAAGCAGCTACGCTCTCCAATGCTGATACGCTGGAAGAAACCGTAGGGCTCCCTTCTCCAAACGCCAAAGAGAAATCTTCAAACCAATATCAAATAATCAGTTCTCAAGTGATTTCTTAAAGGGGTCGACCAACATTGAAGAGGGGCCACTTTTCTACAGTATTTGAGACTTTTGAAAAATTAAAAGAAAAGTTCGAACTTAATTTAAATGATGCCTTTTTGAGAAAAGTCAACTTTTTGAAGGATATAAGGTTTTCATTGGAAAAAGAGCTTATTATGTTTTGAAATCGAATTTTTGCCAAATACTTCTTCTGAGAACAAAGCCAAGGGTTTCAGTTTTCATTTTGCATTGGAGAACAAGCCATCTTCAGTGTTGCAGTTCAGAGGCTGTGAAATATCAGCTGATTTATTGCTTGTCAGAGAGATAGCTTCATCCAGAGGTTATCACGGAGCTTCACTCTTTGAGTTATCATCAGGGTTTTGGTTTGGAAATCATCTGGGCAGGGTTCTTCAGTATTGGTGTCCATTTTCCAAGTTCCAGACATATTTTACAAGATCTGTACAGATTTGTTACTGCTGTTGCTGAGTCGTACTAGGCTGCTGCTGGGCTGTACTTTCTAGTACCAAGCCGTACCTTTCACATTGAGAAAAGCGATTCATCTTTGGGCATTCTGTCTTCACCAACAGGGGCGCATTTTCATCTGGATTCATTTTCGATCATCTGGAGGAGGGAGGAAGTGATTATATTGATAGCCGTACCAGTTCATCATCATTTCAGGCGCCTATAATCAACAAATCAAGTTTTCTTTAATGCAATCATGTTGTTGCTTATAGCTTGCATGTTATCAGATCTTATATGTAATCAATCCAAAAGGTCAATAAACAGACTGGCATCATTAAATCCAGTAGTTTCCATCATTTCTAGCATTGTAATATTTTATTTAATTTTTACAAGCAATTTCTTTCAAAATCGCACTTCTTCAATTTATGCAAAAAACCACAAAAAAAATCAAAAACGTTCAAAAACAAGCAAAACCAAACAGTTTTAGACTGGCATCATTAAATCCAGTAGTTTCCATCATTTCTAGCATTGTAATATTTTATTTAATTTTTACAAGCAATTTCTTTCAAAATCGCACTTCTTCAATTTATGCAAAAAACCACAAAAATAATCAAAAACGTTCAAAAACAAGCAAAACCAAATAGTTTGAAGTAATGTCCCCTTCGAGTTGACATCTCTCAGAGCTGATGATTAGCCTATTATGCGACCCTCGTAGGCTGATAGGATGGATAGAGGGTCTTGTTGGAGCTTGGCTTGGCTTCGGATTGTCGGAATCTACCAGTTTGGCTTTCGTTCGGAGGCATTCGGACATCTTTTGCTTGACTTGCTATTTTTAGTAAGTTAAGTCACTCAACGGAGCACCCCTGCTATTTTTAGCAGTATGGTCTGGTCGTGTGCAAATTCAATCACTTATTCTCCAGCTTCAGACGGTTCGTTAATCAGACGTATTTTGAGGAAGATATTAATTTTTTAATTGTCAAATTAAATATTAATTATTTGAAGCTTATATTATAAAGTTATAATATTATTTAATATTATAACTTAAGTGATTTCTTAAAGGGGTCGACCAGCATTGAAGAGGGGCCACTTTTCAATTATAATTTATAATTAAAAGTGCGTTCGAGACTATTGAAAAATTAAAAAAAAAGTTCAAACTTAATTTAAATGATGCCTTTTTGAGAAAAGTCGACTTTTTGAAGGATATAAGGTTTTCATTGGAAAAAGAGCTCATTATGTTTTGAAATCGAATTTTTGCCAAGTGCTTCTTCTGAGAACAGAGCCAAGGGTTCCAGTTTTCATTTTGCATTGGAGAACGAGCCATCTTCAATGTTGCAATTCAGAGGCTGTGAAATATCAGTTGATTTATTGCTTGTCAGAGAGATAGCTTCATCCAGAGGTTATCACAGAGCTTCACTCTTTGAGTTATCATTAGGGTTTTGGTTTGGAAATCATCCGGGAAGGGTTCTTCAGTATTGGTGTCCATTTTCCAAGTTCCAGACATATTTTACAAGATCCGTACAGATTTGTTACTGCTGTTGCTGAGCCATACTAGGCTGTTGCTGGGTCGTACTTTCTAGTACCAGGCCGTACCTTTCACATTGGGAAAAGCGCTTCATCTTTGGGCATTCTGTCTTCACCAACAAGGGGGCATTTTCATCTGGATTCATTTTGGATCATCTGGCGGAGGGAGGAAGTGATTATATTGATAGTCGTACCAGTTCATCATCATTTCAAGCGCCTATAATCAGCAAATCAGGTTTTCTTTAATGAAATCATGTTGTTGCTTTATAGCTTGCATGTTATCAGATCTTATATGTAATCAATCCAAAAGGTCAATAAACAGACTGGCATCATTAAATCCAATAGTTTCCATCATTTCTAGCATTGTAATATTTTATTTAATTTTTACAAGCAATTTCTTTCAAAATCGCACTTCAATTTATGCAAAAAACCACAAAAAAAATCAAAAACGTTCAAAAACAAGCAAAACCAAACAGTTTCATACTGGCATCATTAAATCCAATAGTTTCCATCATTTCTAGCATTGTAATATTTTATTTAATTTTTACAAACAATTTCTTTCAAAATCGCACTTCTTCAATTTATGCGACCCTCGTAGGCTGATAGGATGGATAGAGGGTCTTGTTGGAGCTTGGCTTGGCTTCGGATTGTCGGAATCTACCAGTTTGGCTTTTGTTCGGAGGCGTTCGGACATCATTTGCTTGACTTGCTATTTTTAGTAAGTTAAGTCACTCAGCGGAGCACCCCTGCTATTTTTAGCAATATGGTCTGGTCGTGTGCAAATTCAATCACTTATTTTCCAGCTTCAGACGGTTCGTTAATCGGACGTATTTTGAGGAAGATATTAATTTTGTAATTGTCAAATTAAATATTAATTATTTGAAGCTTATATTATAAAGTTATAATATTATTTAATATTATAACTTAAGTGATTTCTTAAAGGGGTCGACCAACACTGAAGAGGGGCCACTTTTCAATTATAATTTATAATTAAAAGTGCGTTCGAGATTATTGAAAAATTAAAAAAAAAAGTTCGAACTTAATTTAAATGATGCCTTTTTGAGAAAAGTCGACTTTTTGAAGGATATAAGGTTTTCATTGGAAAAAGAGCTCATTATGTTTTGAAATCGAATTTTTGCAAGTGCTTCTTCTGAGAACAGAGCCAAGGGTTCCAATTTTCATTTTGCATTGGAGAACGAGCCATCTTTAGTGTTGCAATTCAGAGGCTGTGAAATATCAGTTGATTTATTGCTCGTCAAAAAGATAGCTTCATCCAGAGGTTATCACAGAGCTTCACTCTTTGAGTTATCATCAGGGTTTTGGTTTGGAAATCATCCGAGAAGGGTTCTTCAGTATTGGCGTCCATTTTCCAAGTTCCAGACATATTTTACAAGATCCGTACAGATTTGTTACTGTTGTTGTTGATCCGTACTAGGCTGCTGCTGGTCCATACTTTCTAGTACCAGGACGTACCTTTCACATTGGGAAAAGCGCTTCATCTTTGGGCATTCTGTCTTCACCAACAGGGGCGCATTTTCATCTGGATTCATTCTGGATCATCTAGCGGAGGGAGGAAGTGATTATATTGATAGCCGTACCAGTTCATCATCATTTCAGGTGCCTATAATCCAGATGAAAATGCGCATTGGTATCATTTTTAGGTCGCACAATACCTAGAGCCCCTAAGTTATAACAATTTTCGAACTTAGTTGAATGATATTGAATGAAATGCGCATTTTCATCTGGATTCATTTACAATACCTAGAACATGAGTTATAATATTATGCGACCCTAGATTCCCAATTTTCGAACTGAGTTGAATGATATTGATGAAATGCGCATTTTCCATATTGATGATATTGAGTTACAATACCTAGATTCCCAATTTTCGAATTGAGTTGAATGATATTGATGAAATGTGCATTTTCATCTAGATTCATTTACAATACCTAGAACATGAAATGCACATCTCTTTAGCAATACTACCATTCAGAATTACAATAATATGAGCATGGAATGCACTAAGTACAACTGAGAATGATATTGATAAAAGAATGTAAAGTCCCAATTTTCGAACTGAGTTGAATCGGAGAACCCAAAGCTTATCTCTATTCCCCACAAGCTGAAGGGAACATTTGCAAGAGAATAAATATAATATTAATTCATTAAGTTATCAAAAAGCCCCTAAGTTATAACATACAGTAGGCCAGCATCCGGGTGGTATTGTTTTGACCAAGTGCTCTGCAGCTAACTCGATTCATCTGCCCCCCAGCTGATATAGTCGGTCTCCAATTCCCCATTTACGGATTAACTCATCTAGTGGGTTGCTCCCCACCTACACCGGCCGTCCACTACGGATGGATATGGATTCGAAGCCAGCACATACGTTCGGTAGCATGGGGCCTGAGTGAGATGGAGGGGCAAGACGCAGGAAAAGGACACTAATTTATTATTATTAAGTTGGTCCAAAAAAACATAATAAAAAAAACATAAAGTGAAAAATGATGAATACTCAAATAGAAATATTAATTACCTAAAAAGTAATTAATAATTAAAAGGGGAAAAAGAAGAATATTTGAAATAAAATAAAAAGTAATTTTAAATTACTTTTTAGGGTTGGCTGGAAAAAGCATAAAAAAAGAAAATATTGGGAAAGGCAATTCATTCTATCATGGCAACTTTCAAAAACCCTTATGCAAAGCTTTGGTTCAGCATCTTTCCTTGAGGGAAAAAACCTTCTCAAATCTTACAAAATTGGAAGGCGAAAATCTTTTGATTTCCAATGTTGGCTTCACGCAGAAATCAAATTGGGGCTTATAGGATTGTTGCAAGGCCGGATATTACAATGTTACCTACCATAGTTTGAAGACTCTTCGAGTACTCTACAAGACTCTCCAAACTCTTGAGTCTATGAGTTGGCCAAGCCAAGACGACTAGACTCCCACGCCGAGTTTGGAATATACATATATATATTTACATTAAAGTTGCAGGCATTCTACTCAAAATAAATCAAATTCATTTGGCTGGTCATACATCGAGCTGTGCAACTGAAGTATTGTGGGTTGTTCCAAATAGGAAGGATCAATTTATTTTCATGAATAAAAACAAAGGTCGTTTGAGGGCCTAACATGGATTTGAAGGGAGGCACAAGATCTTAGATTAGTATTACAATTTACAAGCGTGGAAATTTGGAGTGTTGCTTGTGTTTTGTTGGTTGCTGCCCTAAGGAGGAGTCTGGGACCCATGAACTAGATTTTATAATAGTGTTTGGGAATTATATGATCCCTACATCATTCCATGTGAGGTGGCAATAAGAGAGAATAAAATAAGGAAAGTAAAGAAATTGTAGGTTGATAAAAGAAGGCACAGGTTTGGGAGGTTTTAAAAAATTTAGTTGTAAATTGAGTGTTGAGGACAAGGTGATATTGAGAGGGGGGGTGAATCAATATCTAACGATTTTAATTTTCAAAACATAACCAATCACAATAAGAACATTCAAGTAAGATCTAGCAATTAGGAACACAATGAGAACACACGATTTACATGGAAACCCTTTCGAGAAAAAACCACGACACAATATTGCTTATATATTATAGTTTAATCTTCTTTTTCTTGTAGGCTCCAACCTACTATCAAAGTCTCCAATCTCTATACAAACTGAGCTCCAACTCAACAAGAGGCTCCAACCTCTACTTGATAGGCTCCAACCTATTGAAGGCTCCAGCCCCCAAACACAAACTGAGCTCCAACCCAGCAAGAGGCTTCAACCTCTATTAATCCTTCAATGGCTGATATGATATTCACCTTCATACAAAACTGGTCCAAATTTAATCACTCTCTTCCTTCACAAATCTGGTTATTATTATGCACCAACAAATCGAATCACAAATAGGCATATACTTGCTCTTGAAATAAATCAGTTTTATTCTTTATATTCTGCTCCCTCTCTTTTACTATAACTCAGAAATTTTTTGTATTGCTCCACATCATCACTTCTCCTCACTGGCATTCTTTTTCTTTTCACAAAATTCTGATCTATACTGTTGTATATCTGTTTTAAATACAACTGTGTCATGTTGATATGTCCTTATTTTCAACATAAATGCTTCATAAAGATCTTCTATCCTTAGACATCTGAGATATTTTTCATATTTATTTTTGTGTGAATTCTACTTTAATTCATATTATATTACATTTAATTGCTTTCATAAAATTATGATTTTAGATGCTGCAACTTATATCCTTTCTCATAAATCTTCTCATACATGATTGGCTGGCTTGCCCCCAAGTGTTTATTTACTTTGTTGTAATTCCCGCTGAATAAGTAGAAGATTTTCTTTCATGCTCTTGGTTTACTTACTCACCCCATTGAAAAAGCGGTTTGCTTAGAAGTTTAAGTATTGTAAGCCTCACCACCATATGCGTTCACCTTGCCCTCATTGGGATCTAGGTGATCAAAAAGTGGAGGGTTGCTAACGGGTGCAAATTTGAAAAAATGAAGGGTGGGTTATTACCGCGGTATTAGCACTGGTCATCCTACCAACATGTGCTTCTGACACATGTCATGCAGCTGTTGAAATGGTGAAAAATAGGTGTGTGTGAAAATGGAATGGGGATTCACCAATTTTATTATAAATAGAAAGGGAAAAATGGGGTATAATGCACCTATTTCTCACTATCTCATTAGGAAAAAGAGATCCCTTAAGCCAAGGTTGACTTTCAGCCCTTAGGTGAGTCAACTTTGAAGGAGATCTTGTTGTTTTCCTTATGATCTAGGACGGGGCAAATCTGCTGAAACAACACTTTTGGGAGAAAGATTAAAAATAGAAAATAAACCCAAAAATACAAAGTAACACTTGGAATCATGAGATTAAACCTGAATCTAACAGAACCAACAACTTTCAGACAGATCTAAGAGGGTTTAATATTTTTGCACCTGTCATCAAAATGTTGTTGCTGATTGTCCTCTAGGACTCATTCGCCCTTGGGCGAATGGGTCTTTGTAGGGCTTTCTGAAATCAATTTCTAGATCCTTTGGTCCTATGTCTACACTCCCGAATTCTCTAGATTTCACAGTTGGAAAGTCGGAAATAAATCCTGTAGGTGAGTTTTTATGGATTGACGACAACTTTGACAACTTTTGCAACTTTGACAACTTTTCCAATTTTGCACTTATAGAGATCTTCAATCCTTCTTCAACCTACGATCTACAAAACACACAAGAGGGGAAAAAAATTGTTTTTGGTGAATGGGAGTTTGCCTTGGTCAAACCCCATTTTGGTAATTAAACTATGAATTGAAACAATGAAAGATGAAAGGGATGATGAATGAACAAATGCTATGTTGTAACTCACCAAACCCTTGATTTGAAACCCTTGCAAGACTACAACTTAGTAGCTCTTTCCAAGGTCTTGATCTCGCAAGAATGGCTTGATTGGATGTTCATCTTGATACTTGAAATATGACTTGAATGCTTGAAACCTACATCACAATGTTAGCTCCAAAAACATGTATGAATGATGATAACTTTGACATGATGCTTGCGATCTTGAATGCTGCAACAAATGCTTGAGAGATCTGCTCTTGAACACCTTTGACAATAATCTTGGCTCTTGTGAATTTTGAATGAATGCTCTAGGATTTGAATTGATAAAAAGACCTTACTTTTATAGACAATTCTCTAATTTCTCGAAAAGTAAACATTACAAGCCAACACTTAAAACTTGAATTTAGGACCTTAAGATGCCGCCAAAAACATGTTTAAAATTTGAAATTGTGATCTTAAGGGGGACCCATTCACCCAAGGTCCTAACCTAAATAATCAAGACCTATTCATTTCTAGGTGTTAATAATGATAAATGCATTAATTAAATCACAACTCCCCTTTCGGAAATTACAATTAAAAAAGGCTTGTAAATGCAAAATTTAGGCAATTAAAGGCTTAATTAAGTCCAATTTAATTAAGGGACCCAAACATAGTGTGAAAACGTAAGTACATTTTCTGACACTACAGCTGAAATCATCTATGAGTGAAAGAGAAAGAAAGTATTACAACAGAGAACAAAAGAAAAATTAGTGGCAACCTCCACCAATTCTAGAAGGAGAAACAGTTTCAAGGATTCTTGGGATCCATTTGAATTCTTCCAGAGACAATGACAATTCAATTGAAGTTATGGCAGACAAGGGGAAGGCACCAGGCCAACCCGAAAATGCAGATGATAGAACAAAGAGAAAGTTTGAAACTATGTTGGACATGATGTCGCAAGTGTTGGCAAAGATGAATCAAGGTATTCCTCAAGTTAACCAAGTGCCACAAGGTGAAAATAGCTCCATCAACCAGACAAACAATGGTTGACGCACTACTATAGTAGTTTCGAGAAATGTTTCTAGACCATTCCAGCCCACATTCACACATAGAGAGGAGCCACAGGGTGCTCCAAAGGAGTAAGTGCCTTTAGTAGATGAAGTCAAGACAACCTATATGGAGTATGTTTCCCTACCAGCTGAGATTTGTGAGTTATTGACCTTGGACCAATACCTCCACTAACGGAAAAAAAGGTGTGGAAGACTGGAGAATAGAGGGCCACCAGTGCAGAGAGATTTTCAAAATGCTTTGGGAAAGGTAACATTGGCACACTTTGATGGGAGTGATAAGTGCACGGCTAGATCTTGGGTGCAAAAGCTAGATAATTACTTGTCATTGAAACCCATGCCAAAAGATGAGGCAATCAAATTTGTCACTTTGCACCTTGATGGAGCAGCTCGAGAATGGTGGTATCATGGCCTTATCACACTTGACCATAATTTGATTACTACATATGATAAGTTCACCAACAAACTCATCGAGAGGTTTGATAAAAAAGATCTTGAAATACATTTTAGAGAACTCACACATTTGAAACAATTTGGTTCACTTGACACTTACATTTCAGAGCTCCAAAGACTCTCTGTCATGGTTCCTGGTATAACAAAGAAGAGGCTTGTAGTCCTTTTCAATGAAGAGCTAATGGACCCATTGAAGGGTTGGGTTAAAGCTTTTGACTCACCAACTCTTCATGAGGCGATAAGGAAGGCAAGAAGCATGGAGCTTGCAGCCCCAAAGAACAAGTTTCCACCTAAGACCTTTCTGCATGATAAAGACAACAGGCGTGACAACAAGGAGAACACACAACCCAAGGAAGCACCCTCAAAGAAGGTGGAGGAAGACTACAGAAAGGAGCTAAGGAAGAAGAACCTTTGTTCCACATGCAAAGAGCCATGGGCCCCAAGTCACAAGTGTTGAGAAAAGGGGAAGAACCGTCAATTTGAGGCCTATTCAGCTAATGGATCAGAATTAGAAAATTCAGACCAGCAAGCTGAAGCAGAGGAAAGTGAAGAAAGCTTAGAAGAAGAGACTGAGAAAGTGAAGGAGAATGGTGGCACTCTTGCAAGGATCTCTAGCCTTCAAAGAAGCAATTCTTTCAAACTTAGAGGGCTATTGAAAGGGCAGCAAGTTGTTGCTCTAATTGGCACTGGTGCTATGCATAATTTTATTGACGAGGATATTCTGGCATAGTGTGGGCTCAAGACTAGAAAATTTGGAGGTTTCAAATTCATGGTTGCCAATGGAAACACAATGTCTTGTGTTAGGATGATACCACAATTGAGGATCCTATTAAACCACTACAAAGTTAATGATGACTTCTATGTTGTCAACACTAGAGGTACAAACTCATTTTGGGTATACAATGGCTTCGTTCCTTAGGGGAAATCACCTTGAACTTAAAATCTATGGAGCTGAAATTTCAAGATGGTGATAGGAAGGTGGTATTGAAAGGAATGACTAACAAGGGATCCAGTACTGTTACGTGCAAGATGATGCAAGGGATAAGGTCCAAGCAAGAAGATGGAAACAGTTTCCAAACTCACGATAATCCCCTATTTGACATGGAAGAGAGCTCACATTTCATAATCCTCTATTTGAGAGGCACGAAGACAAGGTGATAGAAGTGCCATTATCTCTAGTTGATTTGCTTCCTATGATGATGTGTGATGGATTGGATCCTTGTGATAAGGAGGTTGGCCTTGTGGATTCACTACAAGTAGAGGAGTATCATGTTGAATTAGATAATGTTGGTGGTGAGCCTCAGTGCGGAGGTTCCAAAGGTTCACAAATTTCCTTTGGTTATGTCTCACAAGCTGATGAAGTGTTGGCAGCCCCAACATGATGGAGTCACTTGGGGAGAGGTTTTTTGTTCCCAAGATAGTAGGCATGGACAAATTGTTGTTGTTACCTCTCTTTGCAGTCATCTTATGAGTCCATTGATGTCCCCACCAATGGATTGGAGAGAGATCTTGAGCAAAGATTGGCTCTATGGTGAGTTGGTGACACTTGAGAGGACTTTTCCAGCCATGGACATGATGAAAGGTGTCATTTTGGCTAATATTTTTCAATGTTACAGCAGTTCTTCTTCTTGGTTGTTGGTTTTTCAAAAATCATACCTCAAGTTGACCATTTCAGACTTGGACAGTTGCAAGTATGCTTGTTTTCAATCCATACAAACCCTTAGCAAGATTGACTTGTGGCTTCAGATGAAGGGGATGTTGAGTTCAGGAAATTAGAATCCGTGTGGGAGGAGTGTACAAGCACCAATCAGTTGCTATTCAAATCCCTTCACTTGTACTTATGTTTGGGACGGCGGATTATTTTTCACTTATGACCTTAATGATGGAATGCAGTAGCTGAGAATGAGGAAGTTAGCATTAACTTTCTCAAACTTACCTATAGGGTGCCACGTGGTTTTCATTGTGGAGAGCAATTCTCCATAGAGTTGACTAAGATTTTGTTGAGACTAATTGCCCTTCTTACAAGGGAACTTCAAGAGATTACATTTCTAGGTACCCAACTGAACCATGTTCCTAGTTGGGGGAGCTACAGATTCCCTAGACTTATTTGGGATCCTAGAGTCATATTGAGTTTTATTCAAAAACAATTAGTGCATGGCTTGCGATTGCTTGAGGACAAGCAATCTCGAGGAGGGAGGATTGTAATGTCCCCTTTTCGGTCCTAAGCTTTCTAATGTTCATTAGCCCTATTTCCAGAGTCCCATAGGCTATTCGGAGGCATTTCGAGGGATTCCAAGATTCTTGGAGGATTCTTGTTTGCTTTTCAGAGAGTAATTATAGTGGATTGCCAAAGTGTTTTCTAGGTTTTTCCGGGTTATCTAAGAACCTTGGTGGGCAGTAACTGCCATTTTTAGCAGTGTCTATTTTTAGCACTTACTATTTTTAGTAAATCATAGTTGTATCTCAGATTGGGCTTATTTTGAGTTTGGACACACTATTTTTAGCAATATGCTATTTTTAGTAAGTGTTATTTCTAGCAGTGATCCTGGCAACAGTTCAGTGCAGGATTTCTATTTTTGGCAATGGTGGCAGTTTTAGTTGTTGGTGTCCTATTATTTTTGGCAATTTGCATTCCACCATCCTTGGAGTTCAAAAAGGGAAATATTTGCAACTTAAGTTAAATTTGTAAAGTCAAAAAAGGCCCTTTGGACCCCCATGCCTAGCATTAGCAACTTAAGTTGTTTTTAAAAAGAAAATTTAGAGCATGACTTAAGTGGACGCCTAAGAAGGTGTTTTAAGTGAAATTTTAATTAAATATTTGTCATGTCCCCGATTTGGAGGTAGATTAATTTAATTAATTTAATTAATTATGTTGTCCAAATATTGTTATTTCATAAGGATGACTAATTGATTAATTTAATTAAATTAAATATTAAATTAATTATTTATAAAGTTATCCTAAAAATACAATATCATAAGGTGACTTTATATTTAATTAATTTAATAATAAAGTGACTAAAAATAAAATAATATCAAAAAGTCACTTAAGAGAGTAAAATAATATTTTATTCTAGAAGCTTCTTGAAGACTTGTTGAGAAATCTATTTAAAAGGCTATTGGCTAAGCATTTCAACACACTTGACTTAGTTTTACATTTCTCATTACCTGCATGGTAAATAGTTGAAGCTAAATGCTTAGCTTGCTAGAGTGCTGAAGACTCTAGGGTTTCAATTTCGATTGTGCAACACCAATCCTAGTTGGGAGTTTGGAGGAGATATCTCAGTCTTCTCATTGTTGCAAATTTAGTGGCCAGGGGCCAAATTTGAGGAGTTCGATTTGATGATATTATTGAAGATTATTTTTCAGAATATTTTGGCAATGATATTTGGGGCATATTTGGTGGTATTGCAGATGTCATAAATTCATTTCATACTGCTGTCATGGAGGTTGACTAGCATAGGTGAGAAGCACATATTTGTTGACTACTCTTTATTGAAGCTTCACCTCATTGTGGGTATTGGAGGGATCAACTCTTATTGACTTGGTAATCATTTCTACACCAATTTGGCGACCTATTATTGCTGCACTTATTTATACAAAAAGTGGCCAGGCAAGAATAGGGGCAGCCCTTTTTGTGGGACGAATTTGCTTGAGCAGAGGTCGATCTTTGGAGTTTCAAGGCTACAACATCCTCATTGGTCTTAGGAGAATATTCACATCAGGTTCTTTCATGTATTTGACATATTTTGCATTGTCATATTAGATTGTATGAGTCGCTGCCTTTTTGCAGCTGTAGGTGCATATTCATATCAGATTTGTATTACATTTGAGCATATTGTAAGCCAAGAGTCTTGGCACTTGCATACTTTGTAATCAGCTATTCATATATTGAATAAAGGAGGAATAAGGTTGCATATCGATCGTTTGACAAAATGTCAATGATTATGGTCTCATATTTCAGTCAATAGTTTGCATGACAAATGTTTGTGATAATGTCTAGGAGTAACTTTCATGCTATTTCAGTCACATTTATTCATTGGAAGGCAGCATTTAGTTATAGCATTGCATTATAATCATTTCCAGCAGTTAGATTATCTCTTTCACATCATTTTCAAGCATCTTGGCATCATAGAAACCAATCAAAACAAACTGAAAACACAAAACAACAAGTACAGATTTTGTATGCAAAGTGTTTGACGATATTCCTTGAGTATCAAATCAGCAAGTTAAGGCCAAATTTCTCAAGAGATACTCAGTATTTTATTTCCCCAAAGGTGGTGTCCCTTTTGGAGGGAAAAGGTGTTTGAACTTCTAGGTCTCAAATCTTATATATACTCCCTGATTTGCTCTCATTTGGATATGAAAACTTATGATAACAAAGTGTTGCCGGATTGTGGAGAAAATCCTTGGGATTTGAGAATGAAAACCCTCAAGGTTGGCTTCAATTTCGGAGTTGCAAGGCACTCCCTAGCTAGACAGTGGAGTAGCTCCATTGCAAAGGTTACCATTGAGCATATTTATGGTGATGGCTTTCATTTCTCTTTCAATTTCTAATTGCTATAATGTTTTCTAGACATGTTTTGGTGTGGAGTGTTGATTGCAATGTTGCAAGATCATCTTGGACTGTTGTTTTCAGCTTTTGGAGTTGTTGGTTCATGCTTTTCCATAGCCCATCCATCCTACCTATTCACTCATGCTGATTGGAAGACTTGATAACATTTTGTGGGTATCATTTAATTGGATTCCAAGTACGGGCACCCCTTTGCTCAAGGTTTTAAAAATTTTGAAGGAGATTTGGATTTATTGGAGCTGGTTGCCCCTCTAGGGAGGCCATACATCTTGTCTTGAGGGCATCATTGCTGTTAATGCTACTTTTTCTGCTGTTTGGCTTTGAATACCGCCTTGTCATTGTTGTTCGGGTTGATTTAAGGGTGCCTAGACTTGTCCTTTGCATTGCTTGCGCCTTGGTTGAGTTCTTGGGTGTTTTGGTGGACTTAGGAGCTTGTCGGTTGGTCATATCAGACTGCTGTTACGTTATATCAGACCTGAAAAAGTGCATCTGACCTGTGGCAGCAATGTTCTTGACCACCTCCCATCATTTAGGGACTTCAAATTGAGGTATATTTGTGGTATTTTGTGGGGGTGTTATTATATTCTCATCATAGCAATGTTGGGGGAATTATGCTTCATGTTTTCATCATTTCTTTATCATAACAGCAGCATATGATGTTTGAAGCATTTTCTAAATGAGCTTATAGCAACACCATTTGTAGTACCATCGGTGCTTGCTCTTGTATTCACATTGTTACTTACCCCACTGAACAAGTGGTGCTCCCATTGAATAAGTGGTTGAGCTTCCTTATTTTACATGCTACTCCTGCTGAATAAATGGTTGAGTTTTAGTTTGCTTTCATGTTATGCCCGCTGAACAAGCGGAGGACTTTGCTTTGGATTGGCTGGCTTGCCGCCAAGTGTTTATTTACTTTGTAATGATTCCTGCTGAATAAGCAGAAGATTTCCCTTCATGCTCTTGGTTTTCTTACTTACCCCACTGAAGAAGTAGTTTGCTTAGAAATTCAAGTATTGTAAGCCTTACCACCATATGCTCTCACCTTGCCCACATCGAGATCTAGGTGATCAAAAAGTGGAAGGTGTTTGCTCTCATGTCCCCAAAATTGCAACACTGAGATTTATAGCATTAAAAAAAGCAAGTAAATAAATATGATACATATTAAAAATATAAAAAGAAATAATAGCAATTTAATGCGATTATAATCATAATATTAAGCCATTATAATCATAATTATCATAAGATAATATTATGATTATAATCCCAATATAAATATAAATATTATTATAGTATGCATATATATTAAAATACATATTGACAATTTAACATTATTATTATAATATAATAAATATATAAATATAAAGAAACTAAAATAAATCCTAAAAGCCTTCTCTTAAAGGCAGCGATTAGGCTGTAAAGAGTCGTGCCCTCACCAAGGGGAAGATATAATAAAGGACATATCTTTTCCCTCACAATGAGGGATATAAAGGAATATGGCATCGAAGGAGATTTTAGGAAGATGTGGAATTTGGAGTTCCGTCTTCACCAAATAGAAAGACTGACGTGGAAGATATTTCAATAAAGTCATTCATATTATTTTAAATAGCCACCGCATGTTATTTGTAAGAACTAAGAAGTCGTGATATTTGGGGAGAGTAAGAAAAGACAGATCTAAAGGCAGCGATAGATATAGATGGAAAGGAAATATACGTAGGCTGGAAAAAACACGGACCCTCCCTAAAGCCAATCACAAGTAAGAGGTAGTGACTGGGTAAGTCTAAGCCTATCAGGTTTGGCATGATATTTATATCATATTCATTACTTGTATCTGTTGAACATATATTACATGAATGTGTTGGCATACTGTAATTTATATATATAAACAGCCAATTCCTGTAGCATGCTTCATATGAAATTTATGAATGTTCGATTATAAGCAAAGGAGTTGACAACAGTTAGAGCTGACATATATGCTTAACATATACATGATAAATATATATATTTTTGAGTGGATTAGTATAATAATGAGTAGACGGTCAGAATAGTGGATTTGGGTATATTATTAATCAAATATATATATATATATATATATTAAATTCATAGATACATCTTAGATGGTGGGCACATACAATATATATAAAATAAAATATATATATATATAATATATTATTTATGACTATCCAATAACGATGTTTGTAGCAATTATTGGTCCTTATAAGTAATAACATTCACTATGACGTTAAATGGTATAATCGAAGTCCCTCTATGGGATCTTGAAAGATGATCTATATATTATAGAAGAATCATTCATAGTGAGTAATAAGGAGGAAAGGAATAATCCTTTGACAAGAATGAGACATTTGTATCATCTTTGATCTTATTAAATGTTATTATTGAAATTTATTGATCTCTAACGTTTCTAATGACTCTTTGAGAAACACGTTGAATGCAAGAAACAGGTTTAAGCGTTTCCACTAGAAAGGGGTCAGTATATTTGCTTCAGTTAACTTGATTTCCAGTTACTGCAAAGATCCCCTTCTCACCGTATGCTCTCACCTTGCCCTCATTGGGATCTAGGTGATCAAAAAGTGGAGGGTTGCTTACTCAGTTTGTTTATCACTATTATTTGGCTAACACTAACAGGTGCAAATTTGCAAAAATTAAGGGTGGGTTATTACATATGTTGCTGGCTGACCTAATCAAAGAGTTGTAACCGTTCATTTGAAGAGGCATTTCATGGATATAAATAAGGTTGTTTGGAGGTAATTTGTGCAACCATTCGTTGACTATCTTTCCAATCAAGAGCAGATTATAAGAGCAGAAAATCGAATCTTCAAAGAGCAGATTATAAGAGCAGAAAATCAGATCTTTAAAGAGCAGTTTATAAGAGCATTAAATCAGATATTTGAGAGCAAATCTATGAGTAAAATCAGGTATTTTGAGAGCAGAAATTAGAGCTAATTAGAGCAGACATTGTGCAGATTTGTGAGCTTATTTTAAAGATCATATTTCAGACCTGAGTGGAGGTTTAACAGGAGAATTTCAAGGCGTATTATGGGCAGATTTTGCTCAAGACCTTGAAGGGATCTAGGGTAGATCCAACAACATTACAATCACTTTACTTTTTGAAGATTGGTGCCTTCTACTTTGCAAGTTCAAGAGGTTGGAGCCTCTCTCACTCAAAGAGATCGATGTCTCTTGCTGAGATGGTGCTTAGTGTAGGGGATTGGTGTCTCTTGTGGGTTGGTGCCTACAAAGTTGTAAGAAGTTTCCTATAAAAGCAATATTTTTTTGTGGTTTTCTCCCGCAAGGGTTTCCACATAAGATCATGTGTGCATCTTGTGTTCTCTATTGCTAGATCTTGCTTGTGTGGATTCTTTGATTATTGCTTTATGATTGCTAAAGTTAAAAATCAAAAAAGGTGGTCTTATACTGATTCACCCCGCTCTCACTTTTTCCCACTCTTTTCTTCTATCTTCTTGTTGTACTATGGTTAAGTCTTTGTTTAAGTATATTTGTGTACTTATAAGAAACTTTGTGTTCCTCAGTATTATTTTTCCAAACATGTTTGCTTGTTGGATATAACATGTCCACTGTAGGTGGTCCCTAAGAAAGTATCTTGCTAGCTTATTGGTATCCTCTTTCTCACCATAGTCCTTTAAGAATGTTATTTATAGCCTTATCATTTATGTCATTTTTCCCCTTATTTGCATCCTAACTTGTTCTTGTATGAGTTCCTTTTGTTCGTTTAGTGGTCCCTTTACTACTTATGCCCAATATTTGGTCACTTAACTGATTTTATTTTATCTTCATGCTTGAAATGCAGATTGGATCTCTTTTATTTGTGGGTGTCTTTTCCTTCTGACACTTTTGATTTGTTTTCTTTTTCTGTTTTCAATTGGCTTAGCTCTTGTTTTATCATGATCAGTTCTTGCCGCCCTTTATCCATGATGCATTGCAAGTTGTTTACATGTTCCTTGGGCAGATTATTCTGATTTACTAGCTTCCAGATGGATTTTGTGATGTTTTTATCTTGCTGTACCCCATTGCCCTCTTGATTCTTAAGTCTTTAGCCTCCTTTTCGTGGTCATTTGCTCTTTTACGTATATGTAGCACAAAAGAAGCACAATAGGAAGTCCTCACATAAGCATATTTAACATATTTTAAACTATTTTTTTTATAAAAAATAGTGTATTTAAAATCTTTTGAAACAAATTTCTGAATAAAATAGCGTATATAAACTTTTTTCAAAAAAATTAGCATATAGAACAATCTTCCTAGTTAAATTTATGTGTAAAAATATATATGTATATAAATATTTAAAGCAATTTTTTTACGGAAAAAAAGCAGATAAAATCTTTTGAGATGGATTTTTGAATAAAATAGCATATAGAAAAGTCTTCAATGTTAAATTTACGGTATATATCAATATAAAAAACGAGAAATTAAAATTTGTCTGTACTCACAGGAGGAGTAGTGTAAGCTTCGAAAGCAAAACCGGCAAGAACTACGGCGAGATTTAAGTTAAAAGGCCGGCAATGATCTTTTGCTTCCACGTCGTCTTCAATTCTGTTGTAATTTTCTGTATCCTCTTCTTCGACGCTTTGCTTAAAAAAATTACATATCAGAGATCCACGGCTTAGGGTTTTGCGCCAAAGAAATGGATTCTTTCTGTATATAATTCCATTTATCCTTTTCTTGTCTGACAATGGCTTGCTTACAACGCGAGGACGTAAAATGTATGCTTTTGGATGCGTGGACGATTTCAGATAGAACGTAGAAGAGGGTTTAAGTATGTAAAGCGTGGCCATTAAAATCTTAGAGTTTGAACTTGTAGAATTCACCGGGTTTGAATGTATTCTCTGCAAATGTTGGAAGGAAAATTTAAGAGCGCGAGAAGAGCTTTGAAGAAACGAACAGAACGTTCTCGAGTGTGTTCTTGTTTATATGGATGAAGTGCTTTTGTTCGTAATGCCGGGAGGAGGCCACGTGTGTGCGAGTGACTTATTATTAATTTATTTTAAATTGAAAATATAATCATCGCAGAATTTTTAGTTTTATTGGGGAAGTAGAATTATATAGAATAGAAGGATTTATGGTTTGTGAGGTTACAAGACACCTAAGGAAACTTGGGAAGAAAGAACATGCTTATTTTGTAATAAGGGAGTGGTGGAAACGGAGTGGCACTTCGTCATGGAATGCACAGCGTACAAAAATATCCGTAATCAGTACTCAAGTATTTCAGATGTGGGCAATATGCAGCAGTTATTTGAGGAGGATAAGATAAATCAGACGGCTAGCCTCCTAGTCAAAATTAATAGCAGGAGATCTGATCTGGAGAAGAGTTTGGAGACAAACTAAGTTGTTGAAAGTCTCGGTCCCATAGACTGTTTAGTCTCGTGGACGTCATTAAAATCTTTCATTCATTCATTCAAGATGCTTATGAGATAATTGATTAAGTTATTATTTGTTGCAAAAAGGCGGTTTCAGCTCTGTATCTTGGGTCCCATAGGCCAGCTGGTCTCGTAGACGTAATTAAAAGCATTCATTCATTCATTCATAGTTTAAAGTTTTAATAAAGTAAAGGTTTGATATTTTTAAGGGATAGATGTTTTGAATTATGTAGAATGGATATATTTTTTTAGTACTTGCCGTTAGGCAATACTATTATCATGAGTTTTGTTTTCTTAGTTAATTAGTTATTAATAAGTTAGCTTTCAGAATGGATATATTTTTTTAGTACTTGTCGTTAGGCAATACTATTGTCATGAGTTTTGTTTTTCTTAGTTAATTAGTTATTAATAAGTTAGCTTTCAATCAATCAAAAACAATAAATTTTTTGAAAAAAAATTAAATTCAATTTTGTAAAGTGAACTTGCAAAATATTTAATTTTATAAATTATAAAAATTATAAATGTTATTAATTATAAAAAAAAAAAAAATTATCAATATGATTGGCTAAGAAGTTTTGTGTGTTTATTGGGGGATTTTTAGGAAAAGTGAAAATGAACTATTATTTTGCCTAGTTTTGAGAAGTAAGAAATAATATTTGCCTAGTTTTGAGAACTAAGAAATGTTTTTTTCGCTACATTTGAGAACTAAGAACTATTATTTGGCTACATTCGACCATTGTTTATATAACTTTCATCATTATTGCACAAAATTATTATATAAATTTTATGTTTAAATAATAATTATTTAATTCTTTCATATACTTATACTATATAATCATTTCATTTTATTTATATTTTATTTAATATAAAATAATTTAAAATATAATCAATAAATATTATTTAATATAATATAATAAATTTATAGTGTATTATACATATTATTATGTAACATAATTATTAGATAAATTTTATATTTATATAATTATCATTTTTTTCTTTTAATTATATTATACTATCATTTGATTTTTTTTTTATATTTATAATATCTTTATAATACCTTTTATTCTATTAATATAAACATGCATTATCATACAATTTACATTATAATGTTAATTATTTATATAATTTTAATAAAAATTAACATTAATTTGACATTTTTAAATATTATGTTAATACTATAATTAACAAAATTAACATTTAGTTTTATTCACATTAACAAAACTTACATTTATTTTTATTAAATTTAAAATACTATAAAGGAAAGTACTAGCCACTACGTGGCACTTGTTTAATATTAAATTTTAAAGTGGTTAATTATATATTTAAGGGATTAAACTTTGTTGAGTGTAATGGTCTAACATTTTAAATATTTAAATATTAATTTTATGATCTTATATATTTATAAGATAAATTTACAAGAATATAGTTTTAATTTAATATGTAATAGTATGAATTGGTATTTAATCTAGTTATAAACTTATTTGATTGGACTCTTGGGATAGTCATCTATCGGTTCTTTCTTCTTTCCCTCAACTATGGTCTTTAGTGAAATTTTTATAACAATCGAGTGATCTAGTGTGGATGGTTTCAAATGCTCTACTTCTTTGAGGAGATCTTTGGTTTATCAATGGCAGAATTTTAATAGTTGGACCAAAGGAGAGGAGTGAAATACTTTGGCTTTTATTCTTGCTAGCGACCTTGTTATTCTTCAAAGGATGGGGATATATGCTTACCTAAGGCCATGACTCTAAAGGTGTGTATTTTATGGCTCAGGAATATGCTTCTTTAGAGATTCAACAAGGAAATTTGAGAGTGTTTCCTTGGTGGAAATGAATCTGGAATAAAATTGGTAGGCCTAAGTGCAATACGTTCTTGTGGCTATTATGTTAGAACAAATGCCTCGTTTGGGAAAATATTAGAAAAAGAGGATTTTGTGGTCCTTCCTTTTGCTTCTTATGTGGTTAGCAATGAAGAAAGTATTGATCATCTTTTTTTCAATATTCCTTCTCAATGGAAATTTGGAGGCTTTAGTGGAAGCTTTAGAGGAGACCTTTTTATGTATGCTTCCTCTTTGCATGACTTTTGGGAGAAATTGGGATACCCCCTATCTTCTACTTCCTCTCTTGTGGCAGCTTGGGATTTGGGACCTTTCCTTATCATTTGGCGAATTTAGTTGGAGAGAAATTGACATATCTTCTAGGAGTGTCATAATGTGGTTTTACAAGTTTGGTATAAGGTTAAGGGTATGCTCAAAGAAACTATTGAGGCTAAGTTTGATCTTGGGGAGTCTGTATCTTCTTCAGATACTTTACTGATAACCTCCTCGAGCTTTCTTTTCTCAGTGCTTCTCAAGCTTGTTTAGAGATTAGACAAAAACCTTCCAAGAGGGTTAATGATTGAGTAAGTGGAGTCTTCATCTTGATGGTTTCTACAATATTAACACTTATGGTTCTGCTTGGGGCAACCCCAAGGCTACTAGGATTGGTGGAGTTGGGTGTGAGAGTAGGGGTTCTATTTATGTTTTCTTCTATATTTACATGGTGTGCATTCTAATAATAAGATGGAGGCTTGGGCTATTCTTAAGGCTTTGGAGAAAGCTTGTGAGTTGGGCTGGAGAAAGGTGGTTTGTGAAATGGATTCTATGATTTAGGTTTCTTTGCTCAATAAGTGAGATTTTTTTAGGATTCTTCATGGAGGTTAGTCTTGATAACTAAACAAATCCTTCATCTAGCTTCGAACTTTGATGTTATTTCCTATGTTCATGTTCCTAGGGAATGGGACAAAGTTGATAAGTGTCTAGTCAAATGGGCCTTTGAAGAAATGGGGGTGTGGCATGTGGTGGATTGGAGTCTTTTAGATTAGCATAAAATTCAAAAGTTACTTCAAATTCTCCTTGATGAGCAAGTAGATTAGGTTTGGGTGAATGGATTGGAAGGATTTATTTCTTGGTAGTAGTGTTTTTGGTATGTGTTGTATGTTGGGTTGGTTATGCAAGTGTCCCTATTAGGATCTTGTTTTAGTGTATATAGTTATGGCTATGGTAATCTAGAACTCTCTTTGTTGTATTTGTTAATTTTCCTTAAATAATATTTTTTCACCCCTTTCTAAAGAAAACATTTTTATTTGATTTGAATTTTTATCTAATTTTTAATATTTAAATGTGAGTTTTTAATGTCCCTATTTTAAATCATGCCAGTGTTGAATGTAGCTTTGGCTTTCTATGTGACAAGCAGTCATGTTAGAGGGGTTATCTGATGTTCCGAGGAGCTCTAAAGTATTTTGGCACCTTCAAATGTCGCTTTTGATCAAGTTTTTGTATTTTTCGTAGTTTCAGTTGGTGGTGCGAAAAATAGTTAATAATTAAAAAATTAATTAAGTTAATAAATAAAGCATAGTTAAATGATGACAAATTAATTATTTATTAAGTGACTAATGTGCCATAAAAGTAAAATATTTTAAAAAAGTCACTTTTAGGGCAACAAAAAGTATAAAGTGGAATTGGAAGCTAATTCTGGGATTATGCTTGGTTAATTTTATCTAATTGGATTTTAGAGAGCTTCTAAAGAGCTAAAACCCTAGGATGAAAACGCTAAGGGTAAACCAATTTCAATAGTGGGAGACCTATCCTAGTTGGTTGTAGATGGAGCCATTCAAGTTTCACACATAGTTATATTGTTTGCAATTTATGAAATTTGTGACATCTCATGCTAAGACAATTTTTAGTGTTTTTAAAGTTTTGGAAGGTTTGAAATGTGTTTATCAAAATTAATAAAATATTTTTATCACTGCTACTACTTCAGTTGCACTGTTCTTGGTGATTAAATGGGGATATGTAATGATTCCAGTATTAACTACTGGAAATAAGAATTAAATTGATATTTATTAAGGTTGTTAAGCCTTAACTTTCTAATGAAACTTTCATGCACCTAGCCACATGTGTTTTGGGAGTCACAACATTATAAGAAGTTGTTGTAAGTCTAAGATGTTCGTGGAATTTTAAAAAAAAAAAACTAGTAGCTATTGATACAAGTTATAGCCTATGTTGGACCCATATGAGGAGTCATGGAGAATTTTAACCCTCCCTAGGAACTACTGCAACACTAAAGGGAAGTTTGGCCTAGTTTGGAGGTTGACGTGGAGTCCAATCTCACTAGAGAGGTAGTCAAACATTTAAATTAGATTATTGGGTACCAACATAGCTTGAATAGTTTCTATTGGTGGTAAATAGGTCAAAACATAATTGTGCCTAAAAAAGATGAAAATGGGTTCACCCAAAATAAATTAATGAATAATGGGGGTGAGGGACCTATTCTTCCTCAATTCATGTTAGGAAATGAGATCCACACAATGAAATGACTATCAGCCCTTAGGCGAATCAAGTCAAAGTGTGAATCTATTGATTTATTTTTTTGCAAGGATGGGGGTTCCTAATTAAACAACACTTTGGGGAGAGAAACTAAAAATAGTAAACTAACTCCAAAATGCAATCTACAACTTGGATCTAATAGATGAAGCTCAATACTAATGAAACCATAAATCAGATCACAAATCAAAGAAGGGAAAAATGATGTTTACCAGTCACCAAAAGTGCTCTCCTAAGCTAATCTGGGAATCATTCACCCTTGGGTCCTGAGTTAGGGTTTGTCTACAACTTTCAGGAGCCTCTATTATAGATCTGAATCTCTCAATTTTCCTAGGTTTCAGGTTTAAAAAGTTGGAAATAAATTTTGTAATTGAGTTTCTGTGAGATGACAACTTTTACAACTTTGACAAGTTCTTCAATTTAGCTCTTCAAGAGAGCTTCAAGATTTCTTCCACCTAAATCTGCAAACACAAATCAAGAGGGGAAAATGTTTTTTTTGGTGAATGGGGGTTTGCCTTTGTCAAACCCCATTTTGGTAATCAAACCGTGAAATGAAATGAAATAGCATGAAAGGAATGATGAATGAATAACTCAATGTCATAACTCACCAAACACTTGAATAAGCCTTGGAATGTAAATCTACAACTTGCATGAAATGGCTTTAGTGGACATGGATCTTAAACCTTGAAACTTGATTTGAAATAATTCTTTAAATACTTGAATGGATCATGAAACCTACATCACCATATTAGCTCCAATAACATGCATGATGCAAGAAGACTTTGACATTAGAATTAGATCTTGATTTTTGTAATAAATCTTCAATAAATTTCTCTTGAATGCCTTGAATTGCTCCTTAAATCTCACTTTAGCTCTTGTAATTGAATACTTGAAGACTTAGATTGCCTAGATCAAATTGCTAGGTGAAACATAGTGAAATAACCTTATATTTATAGGTATGTAACTGTTGTCAAACAGATTGCACTCGAATGCTTGAATATTGAAATTCAGCAATTTGTTGAAACATTGGAACTAATTCTAGGCTGTGGGTATCCTATAAGGAATTAGACCTCCAGATTCTAGGTTGGTTCCTATTTAATTTTTTGGTTAATAACTAAGTGATTTGCTAGAAAAAGGAGAAAGACTAAATCTAAATGCAAGAAAACTGTAAATTAAAGGTGATGCACCTAATTGATAAAGATTTGCAATTTTGATTCACAATAATCCTCAGAAAACTAACCACACAAGTCAATTTTGACAGTTTCACCACAAAAATTGATTCTAAGGAAGGCTTTGAATAAATCAGCTTTGAAGGAAAATAGGATTTTCACAGCAAAGAAGAATATTATTCATTTACACAAACTTAGACCTATGACTTTAACTATTCGAATGCATGCAAATATAAATGAGACAAATATTTTAAAGGTTCTGATATTTAAACACAATAAAACTTCATCAAATCATTCATAAAGACAGCCAAATGACAAGGCAGACTTTGATTTTACTGTAATTTGAAGGAATTTTTGCAAAAATAACATAAGTAAACCTGTAAAAATAATGTTGGACTAATCTAAAAGCTGAGTTACATGACCATTCACTTTGCAGAATGCAAAGGCTGAATAACAAGAACTGGAATGAAAAAGATAAACTTTTTCAATATATACAATATGAATGCACTTCAAAGTGCATGAATAAGCAATTGAAAGTCAATTTTAGTGAGAAAGTGACAATTCCAAAGTGAAATCTGAGCAGAAGCAAAAATCCTTGAAAATAAGGTTCAAACTCATGCAAAAATAAGTGAACTCAATCTCGAACTGGCAGTCATAAAGCATGCAACTGATCTGCAACTCAAACTGAACTAGAAATCCTTGAAAAGGTGGGCTAAAGCATGCAAAACTGTCTCATTCTTGTCAATTCACCCATGCAACTGGAACTCCATCTTCATGCCAAAATCTTTAGTTGAGTCTGATGTGTAACTGAAGTAAAATTGAGATTCAGCTTTACATTACATTCTTTATTTGCATTTTAGATGATGAATTAATTAAATGATTTATAATGCATCATTTAATTAATTCATTTACATTATTTAATGCAAATAAATATGAAGAATAAAGCTAAACTTGAAGGCACCTACAGCTTCATACTTAGCATAAATTCAAAAATATGCATTGTTCATTAATAATCATTGAAGACCACCATGCTTATTCCTAAAGCTGACCACACTTGGCATATATTTGGCAATGATTTAAATGTTCTGCCATAATACTTTAGCACAAATCTTCATTATTGATAAGGCAGACCACTTTGCTAGGCTCATTGACTTAAAATTCATGGCCACAAGGAGAAATAAAAGACAATGATTATCAAAAATACCCAAAATAAAGCTTAGGGTGAATGCACAAAAGTAAACATCAAACCCTAAAAATCATTATCACTCTTCACTTTTTGCTTCATTGAACAAACTCTACTGCAGCCGCCATGAAGGGTTTGAGCTTGATTTTCGACGACTTCCTTCAGATTTACACCTTAATCTTGGTCGACCCTCCCTCTGAAACTCATTGGTAAGTGTTCTCTACTATTTTTTAATACAAAACTGAGATTTGCCTCCATTTTGTAGTGTATTTCAAGGCTCTCTGGCCGCGGTTGTGCACATAATCTTCTGATATTTTCTTGTCTTATCTTTTTTTTCCATGGTTCCTTATTCTGTGATCGTGATGAACGCCTTGTTTGCATCTTGAGAGAATATTAATGATTTCTGAAACTCCTTCTTTCCTTCTTGCTGTGGCATTGAAAGTCGTTCTCTATGAGGAAAAGAAACTCCATCACCAATTTTTTGTATTTGCTCTTACTTAAGCTCGAAGATTATCCTTATTACATATTCTTTCACATCTGTATGTTACTCATGATTACCTCCAATGCTTCTGTACATATTTTTGATTTTTGAAGTGAAAGTATTAAATGGGTATCTCTATATTTTGAAAACAGAAAGCTCCAGGCTGCGGCCATGACTGAAAATTAAATATCTTTTGTTATATACAACAAAAATCTGTTATTGATTTTGACCCACAACTAAAAATATGGCAATTCCATATATCTATATTTATGAGGAAAACCCTAGGTGGGTATTTGAGCTTTATGCGAATATTTTGCTATTGATTATGTTTTGAGCTTTTCCATACCAGAAATGAAAGAAATTCCTTCTTTGTTAGCTCATCCCTTTGAAAATAACATGGCATACATACCTTTCCTTTATAAAAATGATAGAGATCTTGTGAATGTAACCATCTCCATGCTTAGATTTAAACAAGATAGTCATTGTATTTGCAAACAATACATTTCTGAAAATGCACCTATCTTGCTATCAACATCTTGCATACCTTAAACAATTAGGGACATCAAAACAAAATCAAATTTTCATTTTTGTTTCTATTTAGCATATTCATTGTTGATGTCCTGCATTCTTAACAGACATAATCTTTGCATGTGATTTATATATTCTGTAGATCTGCTGCTCTATTGACTTCATGACTATGTGACTGACACTGCCTCTGTGTTTGATTCTTGTCAATACTCTTGGAAAAAGATATAAATGTTAGCCATAGTAAAGCTGCAACTGGGGTTTTTCTTATGTGAATGGCTTGGCTGCTCCATCGAACATTGTCCATTTACTTATTCTCAGGGATCTGCATGCTCAACATTGCCTTAAATCTGAAACTCAAACACACTGTCATCTTTGTCCTTCTATTGAACATAATTTTCCTTTAGAAATCCACCATTTGTATGTTTCTCTTTGACTTTCTTGTAAGAAGAAGCTTGATTTGAGCATCAAGATGCATTGTCTCTTTGTCTTTTATATGCTCGACTTCACTTATCTCTATTCCCCATTATGGATGTATGTGATATATGGCTCTTCACTGATGCAATGTATTTCTCTTCACTCTTCACTAATGTAGTTGTATGTGCTAGAGTATTATTATCTTCAACATGCATTTGAACATTGGAATAAGGAAAACTTTATACACATAAAACTATGTATTCATGTTGCTCTTATTGTCACTGTTATGTGCTATCTCTTCAATCTTCATTTTGCTTCAGGTATTATGTAGAAAAATGGTCAACACCTTGCTTGGGCTAACTTAATCTTACTCTTGAAATTTAAAGAGCATCATTGTTTCTACATACTTTGTGCACACTCCACAAGATGAGACACTTTCAATCATTTCCTATAGGCTAATAAGCTACAATTGTTGTAATTAGTGCCTTGCTTATATGCCTTTATGGTCGCACCTTTAATATATGTACTCCAAAAACACAAACAACAAAAAATACGATATGAAACAACAACATATGGTTGAATGATAATGTAATTTATTTCTAATCTATACATTCGTTGAGCATTCCAAAGGATTCCTCATGTTTTTTTCCTTGATGATCTCCTCTGCCTCCACTGTCTTGAAACTCCTCAAGAATGATGAAGAAGAAATATCTCCTTTTATGCTGAAGATTATGCAAGCTTGATCAATGTTTATTAAATGAACACATAACATGACTGCCCTTTTGATGTTTAATTATTTCTCCTTTAATGATTGCAATCTTTTATTCTTGGTAAGCTTATACCAGATTCAATGTGTATCTTTAGTTACTTCCAAGACATAATAAATGTCATCAATGCATTTGTTGTTTTATGAGAATTTGATCTATTAAATTTCCACCATGATATAGCTTCATATGGGTTGAAAGTTGTTGCCTTAAGTTTTTCTTTGAATTTCTTTTATGACAGCAGTCTTACTTCATGACTGTGACTGATATAAAGCTCTCATATATAAATAGATGAGAGGTATCTGCCTGATATGTCGGGCTCTACCCTTGTGGGAGCCCGTTTTGCTCCACATATCTGATAAGATAACCACAAACATGATGAATCTGTCCCTGCACATTGAAACAAACAAGTTAGCAAAATAAAAGAAGCTAAAAGCTTCCATTGAGTTATGTTTTTTCTTGATTTTCAGCCTTTCATCTGATGAATGCTTATTTTGATGCAAATTACATTTCTGTCGGTAGCATAGGCATAAGGCAGAATGTAATTCATCATTGCTTAGAGTATAACTCTAACGCCACTCCTTTACAATTTTGCAGGTTCATGGAGTGAGGAAATGAGGCTTCAGCTGCTTGGAGACGTGATGGCTGAAGATACCAACGAAAGTGATTCATCATTACAGGCAATGATGAATTGCTCCTCTTCTTTACGCTTATGTTATTTTCAGCAGTGTAGTTTGTCCTTTGAATTTTGTATTCATCTTTTGATTGTCATAATCAAACTCAGTTACTCTTGCGGCTTGTGCGAGATTCAACATTTTTACAAAATGAATAAAAGGCATTACTATGCAATTTTTTCAATTTTCTGTTTCAAATGCTTGCACAATAAAACTATGATTCAGATGTAAAATGATCTCTATGATGATCAATAAATACTTCAATCAGCAAAACATGAAAATTTTTGTACCTATCAATGATGAATTTGGTTCAGCTCTACCTGTTTGAGCTTGTAGTGAAAAATAGGTAATAGTAACATTAATTTCCCAAAATTCAAATAACACAAGCTGACATCTAAATATAGATTTGAAAATTTTAAAATACTGCCAAAAAGATACTTTAAATTTAGGTCATTCTATTTGTACCTACATTCCTCTATTTGCACCTACATTCTTCTATATGTCATAAACATTTATCTTTTATTTTGTCGTGTTTTTCTGAATATAGAAGAATGTATGTACAAATAGAAGAATGACCTAAATTTAAATTATGTTTTTGGTGGTATTTTAACATTTTCAAATCTATAATCAAATGTCAACTTGTGTTATTTGAATTTCAGAAAATTAATGTTGCATACTGTAAGAGAGGGGGACCAAGCATATTCAAGGCCCTAGGTCATGGAGAGCTAAGAACGAAAGGCTGCCCTAACTTACCTTAACTTAAAGGGGATTTTGGGAAATGAGGGATGAGAATGATGAGGACTATAAGGTACTTCCATCACTCTGCAGACCCAAAACTCAGAATGTGGCTAGGCAAGCCAATTTTCGGGTTCAACATTGTGCCTCAGGTAGCTCTCTGCTCGAGGATAAAAGCGTGGTTCTAGGATGACAAGGCCTCACGCTGGCATCTCTCAGGTGTGTTGGCATCCGTATGACCAGAGGACCAAAAAGACAATGTGAACCACTAGAAAATAGGTTGACAACCTAGATAGTCACTTCCAAAGGGACAAAATAGAGCTATAAAGTAAGACATATACAAACGAATGTGATAAAGCAAGTAGATGAGAGTTAAGGTGACAAGAATGATTTCACAAAGGTACTCGTTCGTGAGCTAGCTCCACAAAGCACGTCCACCTACACACAAGGAGGAAAATTATTATGGGGCTATATAGGGGTCTACCTCAATTAGACCCCCATTTTGGTGTTTCCACCTCCATGGACAACCAAGATAGAAACTATAGAAAGAAATATGATAAAGGAAGAATGAAAGTAAAACACAATAACACTTCAAAATGATATTATGCTACTCAACCAAGTCGTAGAGGAGAGGAGTGAAAGGCTTGCCACCTCCACCAAGAGGTCATTGGCTAATGGAGCATAAAATGAGAGGACTCAAGCCCTTGTTGTAATGGTGTTATTTCACACATGCTCTATGGAGTTGATGGAGTGTTGTTGCTGCTATGGAGTGCAAAGTGCTACTTGAGAGTGATGGATACAAGAAAATGCTAGAGAGATTGTGTAGAAAGCTTGCTAGAGGATGTGAAGAAGATGAAATGCATGAAGGAAGAGTGAATTTGAAGGGAGAATGAGAAAAACAACCATATTCAGGTCGATTGGTCAAAGAGGAGCATTACAAATCAACCCCAATGGGAAGTGTAACGCCTTTGCAGGCTTCAGACGTAGGAATCCGTTAGGGATGCAAGCACGCTGCATGGACATTTGTGCACCGTGTGGGCATCCTTGACAGTTATTCTTCTGCCAACACACAAAATAGACACCAATTGGAACGAAGACAACAGGTTGATGTGGATTTTTCCCTTAGAATTTGGTTTTCTAAGGCGAGGGAGTGTAAAAAGGGAATTTGCGTGAGGGGTGTAAATTTGCTCCTATATATTTTTCCCCCACTTTAGTGAGCATGAATATTGATGAGTGCTTCGGTAAAGTAGATCAAAGAAGTAGTAGAGTTAGAAATGTATACCTGAATCATTGAGGAAGTAGACTGTGATCTA
Source organism: Sequoia sempervirens (assembly GCA_007258455.2). Taxonomy (NCBI): domain Eukaryota; kingdom Viridiplantae; phylum Streptophyta; class Pinopsida; order Cupressales; family Cupressaceae; genus Sequoia; species Sequoia sempervirens. The sequence continues at coordinate 121,954 of VDFB02339509.1, read as the reverse complement.
GAAAACTTGAGAGTGTAGGATAAGCAAAGGAATTCATAGCCCCGCAAAACTATGAAGCTAAAGAATGAAAGCATCTTACAGGCCTGAAAACCTGCAAGGAAGGTAACCTCCAAGATCTCTCACATGAAGGGTACCCAAAAAAGTGTCTTATAGACCAGTAAACCTGTAAAGAAGCATCCCCCAAGATCTCTCACATGGAGGAAGTCAGGAAAATGCCTTACAGACCCACAGACCTGCAAGGAAGGTGTCCTTCAAGATCTCTCGCATGAAGGAAACCCAAGAAAGTGCCCTATAGACCCACAGACCTACAGGGAGGTATCCCCTAAGATCTCTCACATGGAGGAAACTAAAGGAAAGGGGACTCCGCAAAGTCAGAAAGTGGCTTCACAAGTGCACCCATAAAGCAACATGTTTACCCACAGATAGAACATGTCATAAATTGGCCACGCAAGCAAGTAAGTGGATAGTCACATAGACCATCAACAAGTTGGAAAAATTTCAAATGGGTCCCTCAGGAACCCGACATAAATAAGGGGTCCACTCAAGGGATGCGTTGTTCGAAAGTACGAAAGAGATGTTTCTATCTTGAATTGATTCATCATCAAGGAATCCCTTTGAAAGATGTTCACTTCATCAAGGAATTTGAAAGGAATATTGTGCCCCTACACGAGGGGAAGACCAAAGTTGTTCCCACTGTGAAGGAAGGTTCTCAAGTTCTTTCTTTACAAACCCATGATGAAGGAAACATATTCCATTAGGGTTTCAAGTTGAGAATGTGATTCTTGAAAATAAGTTTGTGAATATTCTCTTGAAAAGATTCTCTTGGAAACGAATGCATTTTCTAAAAATTAAAGTGTTATAGAAGTCACATTTTTACACATGAGAGGGACAACTCAAGCAAAGAAGAGAGAAATATAAAGTAAAAGCAAAAGAGAAAATAACATAAACATAGGACACAGGGGTAGCCTTATATTTCGAGGTCAGAACTGCTCATAAATATATATAAGTATAGTAATAGTATATAAAATGAACTGTCATCAACCCCCTACTATATTAGACCATGTGAAGAATGCACAAGAAGACAAAGTAAAAATAAAAAATTGGATCAACATGGAAGGGAAGCCTAAATGCCTCCAACCCTTTGCATTGTCCCCAATTTTTCAAAAATCAAGTACAAACATGGAAGAATGATTATACAAATAGAAGAAGGTTTATGACACAAAAACCATGTTTGTATCCAAGCACCAACAGGGGTGACGAGGATCATCTCAGCACACATAGCATGATCACCGGTGAACACATCACAACACACACACACACATCTAATTTGAAGATAAATGAGGGGTATCCTCCTAACACTGATCAACCAAGAGGTTGTCTACCTCCCACTCTAGATTATCTTAAGGGGAATGAGGATGAGCCTGTAATGGTGGGATGTTAAGAGGAGGAGTGTCTGACCCTCCTACAATAAGAGTTAAGGAAGAGGGCCTCGTAAGGTCCTCTCCATCGAGCTCTTGTGAAGTTAAGGTCAGCGACTTTGCGAAGATCGCCGACAAGGCCAAAACCTCATCTAGAGAGTTAAACATGCACTTTATAGGAGTGCCATGTTTCACCTCAATGGATGGAGAAGGTTGTGCCCAAGATTTATCACTAGGCTCACCGAGTGATTTGGGAGCTATGAAAAACTCAGGGGAAGTCAGGAATGGTTGCATCACTAGGATAGAACAAGTCATCGCAAGACCACCTTTTAGAGAAGGTGGGCTCCTCTTACAGCCTCCCTTGCCGGACGGACCACTCTCTACCTTCTGCTCCATTGGGGGATGTGAATTCCACATGAACATGGAGAGAATCATGAAGGAAGAGGAGGATGAGAAAACTGTAGTAGATACGACTGAAATGTTTGTCATATCTACAGGTTTCGAGAAAGGCGGGACATCTGGAAGGGACATCAAGAGAGGCGGCTCCATCGAAGGAGCAATGAACACTTGCACATTTTTAGTGTCAGGCGCATTCATACTCATAGTAGAAGATGGAAGTGATATAGAACAAGACTAAATGGAAGCAGAGGGGAGGAGAGAGGATGATGGAGAAGGCCCTAATACAAGGGCGGTCATCTCCCTTTCCTTCTTCTATAAGGTTGCTTGCTCAGCCATGAGAGCCTTTCGCTAATGCTTGTGATCACACGCAAGGCAGTTTCTTCAACTCTTTGAACTAGAGGCCAAAGGCTACAAAGGAACAAAATGCTCCTGCTCAGCCATGGGAGTGTCCACTACAGTTGTTTCTGACAGAGGAATAGACTCCTAAATGGGAGCAAGAGGAGAAGCTTGTGAAGCAATGGGGGGAGTCGACTCAAGTGCCTCGGTAGCAGGCCTGTTCCTGTTCAATGCTTTGGGAGCAGGAGAGGTAGGAGGCCACAAAGGTTGAGACAAAGAGGGATTCCCCATGGGGACCTTTCTTCCTATTATACCAATAGGCATAGGATTCATGGAAAAAATAGGAAGTTCAAACACAGGACGCTTGGGATTTCACCAAGCGGGCACCATAGGATTCTCCTGCAAACATAGAACAAAATCTAATGGTGCCACAATGGGGCAAGACGAAGCATTAGGTTCAACAATAGAAGAGGAAGAAGGAGGATCTCAAGATTGCTTCTCTTCTTCCCTTCCACATGCCTTGGTGGCATCATTGTCAACTTTTAGGCAAACCCTATGTGAAATAGTATAAGGCGACAGAGGTTATCTCACTTTCAGCCTTAGGTGCCCTTTCTTATAATTATGATATGTTCAGTGCAGGAGGTCAGTCCTAGGTGAGAGAGGACCAACAAGTGCAGGCCAAGAGTAATCCAAGCAGTAACTACCATGAGCAACCAATGTTTTATAACTAGTGTCATCAATCACATGCATGGAACCCCCATGGATAAATTTTGAACATTTATGCATGATCGAGGGTATGAAATTCATAGACACCAACCAAGGGATACCCAACTTTACCCTAAAGATTTCAAACCTAGGGATTATGTCGAACAAAAGATTCACAGATTTAGGTCCAACCAAAACTAATAGGACAATACTTCCCAAAGGGGGCATAGAAAGTATGTCATGCATGTGGATGGTACTTATGGGTGCATCATACCCATCTTTATGCAAGAAGTTGATTAGTATGATATCCTCAATTATGATGTTTACTTCAAAGGTTGGATCAACGAGAACACCTGCTTCGATGTTTCTATTGTTTCATGTGGGGATGTAGAGAGGAGATGGTTCCCTATTAAAACCCATCAGCAGGTCCTATGAAGTGAAGGTTATACCTACACCACTACTCATAGGTTGCACAGATGGGATAGGCTAATGCAGGAAAGAGGCCATCACGCACACTAGATGATACTTTCATAGAGTCCAAAAAAGGTTAAAGGATAAGACGGTGACCCAATCAAGGTTTCATTACATAACACCTTTAGAACCTTCCAACTACGCCTACTAGGGATCGCAGGTTGGGTTGTAAGGATAAAGCCTCACAACACTCATGCCTACAACACTTCTAGGATGTGAGGAAAGGAAATTTCAGTATCACAAAATGAAACCAAAATGGTTCATGTTAGGTTCACCAAAAATGTAAGTGAGGGGGACCAACCACATTCAAGGCCCTTGGTCATGGAGAGGCAAGAGAAAAAGGCTACCCTAACTTACCTTAGCTTAAAGGGGAGTTTGGGAAATGAGGGATGAGAATGATGAGTATTATAAGGTCTTTCAATCACTCTACAGACCCAAAACTCAGAATGGGGCTAGGGGAGTCAATTTTTAGGTTCAACATTCTGCCTTAGGTAGCTCTTTGCTCGAGGATGAAAGCATGATTCTCAGATGATAGTGTGGCGCATTGGCATCTCTCAAGTGCGCTAGAATCTGTACGAAAAGAGGACTACAAAGATAATGTGAACCGCCAGAAAATAGGCTGACGGCCTAGCTAGTTACTTACAAAGGGACAAAACATAGTAATAAAGTAAGACAGCTACGAACAAATGTGATAAAGCAAGTAGATGAGAGTTAAGGTGAAAAGAATGATCTCAAAAAGGTACTTGTTTTCCAACTAGCTCCACAAAGCATGTCCACCTACACACAAGGAGGAAAATTCTTTGGGGGTTGTATAGGGATTTTCCTCAATCAGACCCCCATTTTGGTGTTTCCACCTCCATGGACAGCCAAGATAGCAACTATAAAAAGAAATATGATAAACGAAGAATGAAAGTAAAACACAATAACACTTCAAAATAATATTATGCTACTCAGCCAAATATTAGAGGAGAGGATTGAAAGGCTTACCACCACCACCAAGAGGTCACTAGCTAATGGTGGAGAAAATGAGAGGACTCAAGCCCCTGTTGTAATGGTGTTATTCCACACATGCTCTATGGAGTTGATGGAGTGTTGTTGTTGCTACTGCAGAGTGCAAAGTGATACTTGAGAGTGATGGATGCAAGAAAATGCTAGAGAGATTATGTAGAAAGCTTGCTAGAGGATGTGAAGAAGATGAAATGCATGAAGGAAGAGTGAATTTGAAGGGAGAATGAGAAAAATAGCCATATTTGGGTTGGTTGGTCAAAGAGGGGGTTACAAATCAACCCCAATGGGAAGTGTAACACCTCTGCAAGCTTTAGACGCAGGAATCCTTTAGGGAAGTAAGCGTGCTGCATAGATGTTTGCATGCCACGCGAGTATCCTCGATAGTTATTCTTCTACTAATGCACAAAATAGACACCAAGTGGAATGAAGGCAGCAGGTTGATGTGGATTTTTTCCTTAGAATTTGGTTTTCTAAGGTGAGGGAGTGTAAAAGGGGAATTTGCATGAGGGGTGTAAATTCCCTCCTATACATTTTTTCCCCACTTTAATGAGCATGAATAGTGATGAGTGCTTTGGTAAAGTAGATTAAAGAAGTAGTAGAGTCAGAAATGTATGCCTAAACCATTAAGGAAGTAGACTGCAATCTGGCGAACTTGAGAGCGTAGGACAAGCAAAGGACTTCATAGCCCCACAGAACTATGAAGCTGAAGAATGAAAGAATCTTATAGGACTATAGACCTGCAAGGAAGGTAACCTCCAAGATCTCTCACATGAAGGGTACCCAAAAAAGTGCCTTATAGACCTATAGACCTGCAAGGAAGCATCCCAAAGATCTCTCACATGGAGGAAGCCAGGAAAGCGCCCTACAGACGCACAAACCTGCAAGGAAAGTGTCCTTCAAGATCTCTCATGTGAAGGAAACCCAATAAATCGCCCTACAGACCCACAAACCTGTAGGGAGGTATCCCCCAAGATCTCTTATATGGAGGAAACCAAAGGAAAGAGGACTTTGTAAAGTCAGAATGCGACTTCACAGGCGCACCCATAAAGCAACATGTTTACCTGTAGATAGAACATGTTAGAAAGCAGCCATGTAGGAAAGTAAGTGGATAGTCACACAGACTATCAACAAGTTGGAAAACTTTCAAAGGGGTCCCTCGGGAACCTGACATAATTAAGGGGTCCACTCAAGTGACGCATTGTTCATAAGTACAAAAGAGATGTTTCTATCTCGAATCAATTCATCATCAAGGAATCCCTTTGAAAGATGTTCACTTCATCAAGGAATTCAAAAGGAAGAATATTCCCCCATGCGAGGGGAAGACCAAAGTTGTTCCCACTTCGAAGGAAAGTTCTCAAGTTCTTTCTTTATGAACCCATGATGAAGGAAACACATTCCATTAGTGTTTCAAGTCGAGAATGTGATTCTTGAAAAGAAGTTTGTGAAGATTCTCGAGAAAATATTTGTTTGGAAATGAATGCATTTTTTGAAAATCAAAGTGTTATAGAAGCATCATTGTCACGCATGAGAGGGACAACTCAAGCGAAGAAGAGAGAAAGATAAAGGAAAAGGAAAAGAGAAAAGAACATAAACACAAGACACAGGGGTAGCCTTATATTTCAGGGTCAAAACTGCTCATAAATATATATAAGTATAGTAATAGTATATAAAATGAACTGTCATCAACCCCCTACTATATCAAACCATGTGAAGAATGCACAAGAAGACAAAGTAAAAATAAAAAATTGGGTCAACATGGAAGGGAAGCCTAAATGCCCCCAACGCTTTCAATTTGTCAAAAATCAAGTACAAACATGGAAGAATGATGATTCAAATAGAAGGTTTATGACACAAAAATCATGACTGTATCCAAGCACCAATAGGGGTGATGAGGGTCATCTAGGCACACATAGCACGATCACGGGGGAACACATCACAACACACACACATCTAATCTAAAGATAAAGAAGGGGCCTCCTCCTAACACTGATCAACCAAGAGGTCGTCTACCTCCCACTCTAGATCATCATAGGGGCAAGGAGGATGAGCCTAAAATGGTGAGATGTTAAGAGGAGGAGCATCTGACCCTCCTACACCAAGAGCTAAGGAAGAGGGCCCTACAAGGTCCTGTCCGTCGAGCTCTTGTGGAGTTAAAGTTAGCGACTTAGCAAAGATCTCTGACAAGGCCAGAACCTCATCTAGAGAGTTAAACATGCACTTTATAGGAGTTATGTGTTTCACCTCAATCGATGCAGAAGGCTACACCCGAGATTCATTGTTAGGCTCATCGAGTGATTCAAAAGCTATGATGAACTCAAGGGAAGTCAGGAATGGTTCCATCACTAGGACAAAAAAAAATAGCGCATGACCACCTTTCGAAGAAGGTGGGTTCCTCTAACATCCTCTGTTACTGGAGGGACGACTCTCTACCTTCTACTCCATTAGGGGATGTAAACTCCCCATGGACGTGGTAAGAAGTGCAGAGGAAGAGGAGGACGAGAAAACTGTAGTAGATACAACCGAAGTGTTTTTCATGTCTACGGGTTTCGGGAAATGCAGGACATCTAGAAGGGACATCAAGAGAGGCAGATCCATTGAAGGAGCGATGAACACCTACACCTATTTAGTGTCAAGTGCATTCGTACTCATAGTGGAAGTCAGAAGCGATACAAAACTAGACTGAATGGAAGTAGATGGGAGGAGAGAGGAGGACGTTGCAGAAGGTCCTAATACAAGGGCGGTCATCTCCTTTTCCTTCTTCTATAAGGCCGCTTGCTCAGCCATGAGAGCCTTTTGCCGACGCTTGTGCTCATGTGTAAGGCGGTTTCTGTGAATCTTTGAACTAGAAGCCAGAGGATGCAAAGGAACAAAATGCTCCTGCTCAACCATGGGAATGTCCACTACAGTCATTTCTAATGAAGGAACAAACTCCTAAATGGGAGCAAGAGCGGTAGGAGGCCATGGAGGTCAAGACATAGAGGATTCCCCATGGGGACCTTTCTTCCTATTATACCGAACGAGCCTAGGTTTAGTGGGAAAAATAGGAAGCTCAAATGTGGGATGCTTTAGCTTTCACCAAACGGGCACCATAGGATTCTCCTGCAAATGTGAAACAAAATATGATGGTGCCACAACGGGGCAAGAGGAAGCATCAGGTTGAAGAGTAGAAGAGGAAGAAGGAGGATCTCAAGACCGCTTCTCTTCTTCCCTTCCACGTGCCTTGGCGGTATCACTGTCAACTTTTAGGCAAGCCCTATGTGAAATAACATAAGGCGACAAAGGGTATCTCACTTTCGACATTAGGTGCCATTTCTTATAATTTTGATATGTTTAATGCAAGAGATTTGTCCTAGGTGAGAGAGGACCAACAAGCGCAAGCCAAGAGTAATCTAAGGAGTAACTACTATGAGCAACCGACAGTTTATAACCGATATCATCAATCACATGCATAGAACCCCTGTGGATAAATTTTAAACATTTATACATGACTGAGGGTACGACATTCATAGCCACCAACCAAGGGATACCTAGCTTTACCCTAAAAATTTCAAACCCAGGGATTATCTCGAACAAAAGATTCACAGATTTAGGTCCAACCAAAATCGACATGACAATACTACCCAAAGGGGGCACATAAAGTTCGTCATGTGCGTGGATGATACTTACGAGTGTATCGTACCCATCTTTATGCAAGAAGTTGATTAGCATAATCTCCTCAATTATGATGTTTACTTGAGAGGTCAGATCAACAAGAACACCTACTTCGATGTTTCTATTGATTCACGCAGGGATGTAGAGAGGAGATGGTTTCCTATTAAAACCCATCGGTAGGTCCTGTGAAGTGAAGGTCATACCAGCACCACTGCTCACAGGTTGTATAGAGCGGATAGGATAATGTAGTAAAGAGGCCATCACACACACTAGATGATACTTTCATAGAGTCCATAAAAGGTTAAAGGATAAGATAATGACCCAATCAAGGTTTCATTACGCAACACCTTTAGAACTTTCCAACTACGCCTACTAGGGATCACAGGTTGGGTTGTAAGGCAAAATCCTCACAACACTCATACCTACAACACTCTTAGGATGCGAGGAAAAGAACTTTTAGTATAGTAAAATGGAACCAAAATGGTTCACATCGAGTTCACCAAAAATGAAAGTGAGGGGGACCAACCACGTTTAAGGCCCCAGGTCACGGAGAGCCAAGAGTGAAAGGCTACCCTAACTTACCACAACTTAAAGGGGAGTTTAGGAAATGAGGGATGAGAATGATGAGAACTATAAGGTACTTCAATCACTCTGCAGACCCGAAACTCAAAATGGGGCTAGGCGAGCCAGTTTTTGGGTTCTGTAGATACATAAAAATGGCCTAGACCCACAAACCACATTTTTCTATGTCAAACATTCTTCTTGACATAATAATTATGCTCTTTGGTCCACTTTCAACTATTAATTAAATAATTCATAATTATTTAATTAATTCATGTCCTATTCCTCTTGATTATTTAAATAAATTTATTTTATTTTATTTAAATGTGTCACTAATTGTCTAATGTCTCTCCATAATTAAATAAATTTTAATTTATTTAATTATCCTTGTCCATTAATTCCTTCTGATTATTTAAATAGATAAATTTTATTTATTTATTTAAATATGTCATTAATTCTTAAAATTCTTCTTATAATTAAATAAATTCTTTAATTTGTTTAATTATTGCCACCTTGGCATTTTCCCAATTTTAAATAAAATTCTTTATTTAAAATGATCCTACTTTCTAATTTCTCTCCAAGTAAATAATTTAATTTAATTATTTACTGTCACATGGTCCCACCCTTTTGAATTAAATTATTTTTTAATTCAAAATAACAACTTTCCCTCTTAAATCAAATAATTTCTATTATTATTTGATTTTTCAGCCACCTCTTTTTCTATGCCAATCTTATCTCCTTGTCACATGCATTGTCAACCCTTGATTTAATTTTCTCAAATTAAATCTTGTCCACTCATCTCAAATTTGACCTAATGTTGCCCTAACCCTAATTGTGGGTTGTCATATTGAATCTTGTCTATTGATTCTAGGGCACTTGACAATCTTCAATCTTGGCCATTCATCCAAAATTGCATTTTCTATAAAATGGAAATTTTGGTCTCATTTGCACATCTCATATCTCTCATACCTCATGCTATTTACATATTGCAATCTTGTTACCTCATGCTATCTACATCTCATGCAATCTTGTCTTAGGCACTCTTGGCATCTTAGCATTTTGGCATATTTTAGTCACAATTCATAGTTGCTTACTAGTTGCATAGTTGCATAGTATTGCATTTCATATCAAATCCTTCAACATTTTTCTTTGATCTTAGCATAGATCTAGATTGCTCACTCAAAATTTGAGGGCAAACTTCATATTTCAGCAAATAAAGAAGGTGTAATGGAGGTCAATCATGGAGGTTGAAAACTTAAGGTGATATCTTTCTGGTTTCCATGTTATTTCCTCCTTTGTGCTTCATTATTACTTTGGGTTTTTATTTTATTATGCACTAATCTGCTAACCTAAGAATTTCCCATAGTTACATTGGTGAACCCGATGCTGAAATCGTGACTTTTTTATTTTTTCTGTATAATTTTTTGTTCTGTTTTACAGCTACATGTACAGAATGATGCATTCACAGTTTCTAGCACTGCAATCATTGTGTCGCGACGCATTTGGCCAATAGAATGATGCATCTACAAACTGGAATAACACTTGCTACTTACAGAGACACATTCGCCAATACTATGACGCATTTGACATTCAGAGCGACACATCTATAGACCGTGACACATCTGTTCTGCATATTAATGCATATGTTATGTAGACTCCAACATACATACCCGAGCTGCATTTTTTGTGTAGAGCGACGCATTTGTTCTGCTACGATGCATTCAGGTTTTCCCAGAATTTTCCTAATTTCTCATTGCAATCTATTAGTTTAGGGGTTTTTTGGTTATTAATGGGATATTGCAGCATGTGGCTTTGAATTTTTTGGGTACAAGGCATCTTTTTGAGACTACTAACAAGTGGTTTTGTAGGTTCAATTGTCCAAGGATTTGATTTTGAAACACTTGTGTTTGTTTATTTTTAGATTAGAAAACACTTCAATTGGTGCTCTAAAAAGAACATTTGTTTGTCTCACTTAGATTTAATTAGGGGGTTAAAGAAATTTGTTTGATTGTGCTTGAAGGTGGTAAGTGATTATGCTCTCACCTTATGTAAACTAGGTGATCAAAAAACCAAACCCATCTATTTTATGTGTCACCCTGATTCAATAATTGAAGTATCCTCTCCCCTTGCGCACTTGTGCGATCCTGGGTGCAAGAGAAATGGTTATTGAATCTATGAATTGACCCTTCCTTGGTGGGAAAAAGTACTCACCCCAAGGCAACTCAAACCGGCAACGAAGCTCTTTGGCCAAGCTACCCTCGACCAGTATATAAATGTGAATCCTATTGAAAAACTTAGGATTACGAGTGCGGATGTGTCACACGGACAAGTGAACTCCCCAAAACCCTGTTGAGCATAACCTTTTCAGGCTGGAGGTCCTCCTTATTAGAACTAATCTTTCCCCATGTGTGGCCACTCGAACGGGGGTCCCGAACTAGAAAATTTTGTGTAGTAGCCAAAATCCTTTCTATTTGCTAGTCCAACAACAGTCATTGTGAAGGCATCCACATTCTCACAGTTCTTAGTAGAGGTGATCAACTTGCCATGGGAGATTTGTGGGGGTTGGAAGTTTGGTTGACCTAAAAATTAGTGCATTGTAAGGGGGAGCCCATGTGGCCAAGCTTATGGATTCATCTGCTAAGAATAAGTGCAGTTGGGGAAACCCATGTGGAATCTAGCAAATATTGTCCTTGCCTAACCTATGATTGTGCTTTTCTTCATTGCGCTTGTTTTCAAAGACAAAATATTGTGTTTTCCAAGTGTTTTCTGTGAAATTCAAACAAACAAACACCATCTCACAAATCTGGAAATAAACATTCAACTTGGGACAACTTCAAAATTTTGCTAAAAATTTCAAACAAACTTGACTTATTATGCTGCAACACATTTGCTGAAACACATTCGCCTTTCTACGCCACATTTGCCATTTTCTACAATGCAATCGCTCTGCTAAGCTGCAATTGTCATTTCTGGTGATGCATTTGCTTGGTTTGAACCGCATTCGCTTTACAAAATTTCATAACTGCTTTTGTGAGTCGCATTTTCCATCTAGAAAACTACATTCGCTGAATCTGAAACACATCTACCTACCTGTAATGCAATTGTAACCTAGAACGACATAATTCCCTAGACCAAAACTTGAGTCTAGACACTATCAGTAAACATTTTGTGACGCATATGCCATGTTGCAATGTAATTGAGACCCAAAATGATGCATTTTCTATTTTGAACCACAATTGATACTTGAAACAACGCATTTGCCAGATATTTAGAAAAATCACCGTCACTGTCTAAGTCAGAAATTAGGAACTTTCAATTTGGCTTTAAGCATCTTTCCTTAGTGGTCTCTATCCAAAATTAGAAAAATAACATACTTTAGGCTTGAGTCATACCTTTGCATTGTCATTCTCTAGACTTCACTGCCATGTTTTCCATTGACCTTGATTTTATTGCTAGTCAAGTTGAATACGAATTACTCTGAAAAGGTCAATACCAACAAGCCTTAGACTTCAAAAGATAATTCTTACAATCCAAAAACCAATGCCTTTCCTACCAACAACCCATAAATCCTAGTCCTCCATCCATTAGCCCTCACTATCAAATGTCTCTTAACCCAAACCTTTGCCATTAATTTCCAACAAACATCCACTTATTGCCCTTATCCTAACCTTGAAAAGGGAAGCCAACTTTCCACTAGTCCATTTCAAGCTTCCATGTCTTATCTTATCCATTCACCTATTAATCATGTCCAGCTTTCCATGTCCCATCCTAGTGGTTCATCCACTAACCCATGCCAAACCTCCATGTCCTATTCTAGTCTATTATTAATCAATCTTGTACAAACCTCCATGTCCTATCATAGTCCTTTATCCACTAACCCCTTCGAAGTCTCCATGTCTTATTCTAGTCCTCCATCCATTAATCCTTTCCAAGTCACTTCATCCCAACAAAAAATTGCTCATGCAAATCCTATCCTAATCCAATGTCATATCCCATTTAATAAACTTGAGGATACATGTCAAGAAGAAAACCCAAAGCATGACATCATAACATCACCTTCATGTCAAGACCAAAGTAGTCCATCCCACGACCCTATCTTTAAGTCCATCCAAGAAGTCCTCTTAAATAATGATGACATCCAAAATATACCTACCCTTGACAAAGACTCCATTCCCAATCATATCATCCAAGATAACCCCATCTTTGACCAAGACACTACAATTGACCAAGAAGTCCAAAATGATCTGGACTCGACCTTTATGCCATTCATGATCAAACACTTGACGATGACCTTATTCAGGCCCCAACTAGTGGCACTTGCCAAAATGAGACACTTGCCTCTAGGAGACACATAGACGATATTCCTCCAGAACAAGAGTCTTCCACTATGGACATATTTGCAAATGATCAAGCTATAGTTGAATTCACTGGACTCTATGGCAATGGCCATAAATACGGTTTTGACATTGACTTGGAAGCACCAATAGAATCATCTAAATCTAACATGTCACAAAATCAAACCAAGGATATCAATAAAAGAGCTATCACAAATGTCAACGAAACTAAGACACCCTATCAATTAGGATCATATACTTTTATCTATTGAAAAATGAGGTGTTTTCTTAGCTTAATACTCTATAAAACTTTAATATTGCTGATCTAAATAAGCTTTTTCTTTTGTTACTTATTCTTTGTGGGTGATTATCTTGATTAATCCATTTTACTATTGTAGAATGTAGACAAAAGTTGATAGAAGAACTAGACGGGATATTAGAAAGATTACACAAGATGTAACATGGAGAAACCCTTTCGGAAAAAACTCCACTAAGAATTATTCTATTATTCAATCTCTGAATTACAATAGCTCCAATTCTTGCTTGAGAATGCTTCTTCTGTCTTAACCAGAACTTCTTCACAACTTGCAATAAAAATGATAACCAACTCTCTTCAACTTGCTTTAGATAAAAGGTATTGTCAAATAAAGTTTGCACCCTTGCTAAACTATCAACTGTAGCAACCTATTGACACATGGGAACACTTCGAGGTTGTGGGTGACCTGGGAATGAAGTGAACCTCCAGATTATGGGATGGTTCCCCTTAAGATATCTTGGGAAAAATTGAAGAATGATAAAGAAAAAGAGTAAGAAAGATGTACTTGAATCCAAAACCTATCACTAACAGGTGATACACCAAAGATAAACATATGACAATACTACAGAAAAACTCACAGAAAATCTCAATAGAGCTAAACAATCTCACAATACAGAGATTTATGTTTACAACAAACGAGTCTATGTAAGGTTCTGACTGTTCTAATGCTTAGCACAAGGAAAACAAGATGTTTTCACAGATATAATATGCAAAAGAAAGAGATCACTAACATAAACTAAATTTGTGACATAATATCCTTTGCATTTAGCACTGAAGGAATTTGATCAAATAAAGGGATCACACAGAATTTAATCATTCAACTCACAACCAGTTACTAAACAACAAGGAAAAACTGTGAAGGAAATAACTTTCTATTGAGAAAATAAGGAGTGTTTGTGTTACAGATCTGTAGTATTCATAAAAAAATGAGTTACAAAGTCTGAATAGTGCTCTTTTTGTAGTCTCCTAACTAAGAACCCGTTTACAAAAAGGCAAAAATTCCATATATACAACCAAAGTTCGGCCCCCTGCATTAGGGTTTCAAAAATGAGTCGGCACCTGGACACATCGGCCCTAGACGGCTTGGAATGAAGTCAATGAAGCATTCAATGCGCACCCCCTACTCATATCGGTGAAAGCTCATCCATGGGCATGGCCTTTAGATCTTTTACAACTGTCATTATTAACTTGCAACCCATTGAGTCTGCCATTAATATTTCATCAGAGTCGCCTTGAATGCTCTGCGACTAGGGTCATTAATGCCTCTTGCTCCTCTAGCCGTCATCTCCAGCTGCTATAGTGACTCATGACTACCTCCCCTTCGAGAAGCGGTATCATATCTATCCATTAGATTCAGTGCCATTATTGACTGATCACCCTCAATCTCAGGGTAGAGGGATGTCGTCATGTTGAGTCGATCTCGTTTGCAGAGGCGAGCCGAACAGTCAAACTACTCGTGATTTTTCCTAGCGCCTTCTAATTGGTTGAGTTTGTGCCAGGTGGATTCCAAGGTGGTCAAAGGTTGCTTTAGAAGGATCACATGTCGGCGAGAGGTGAATCGCGTTTCCTTGATGCGAGGATGTCATACAATAGCTATCGGCGTAACTTAGAACTATCGGCGAGACTTCTCATCGAGCTGCAAAAGTTACACCAATGCTCATTTCCGTGGGCAAGGTGATCGCTATCAGCAAGACTCCCTCTTTCGGCAGGACCTCATAGCGATCTCTTTTCTTCATATCGATTCTTGCTTCTGTCGCTGAGACCACCTCACTTCGCTGAGACATCTTATAGAATACCCTTTCCTTCAGAAAACTCTTCATTTCAGGAAGACTCTTGGTGAAAACCCTTTGTTGTCGGCGAGACATTGGCCTGTCAGGGAGAAGTCATAGCGGGCAGATGAATTCATAGAGATGACACTTTCACTCAGCAAGACACCTGTCAGTTGGCAATACCTCATGGCGAGCAGCCAGAGTTATATCGATCTCACAAAAAGCCATCGGCAAGACCCCATCGGGTCAGCGAGACCTCATGTTGATGTCCTCATCTCTTGGTGAAGGCACTCCTTTAAACTGAGATTTTTTTTAACTGGCGGGGGCAGGGCCAAGACGAAACCAGAACCAGGACCAGGGGAAGAAAGGGGGAAAAAGTGAAGACAGATGAATCCCGGCGGAACCGGGATCAGGACCAAAACATTAAAAAACAAAGAAAGAGCGGAACCGGAACCAGAACTAAATTCAAACCTGAAACTTTCCTCAAGTTTCAAGTTCTGATTTGGTTCCGATCCCACCTCCGGCAACACTCAAAAAATGGCGAAGGAAAGGAGGAGGAAAGAAAAAAAGGAAAAAGCATCCTTCGACAAAAAACACAGGAGGAAGAAAAAAGGCCGGCGGAAGCGGAGTCGGAACCGGAACTAGAACGAAAACAAGAATTGGAACTTTAGAAAAGTTCCAAGTTCAGATCCCGAAACGGTTCTACCCCCAGAAGAACGAGGAAAAGGCGAGAAGAAAGAAAAAGGAAAGAGGGAAAAGACAAGGCAAAACATAAAATGAAACCCACCCTCAAGCTGAAGACCTGCACGCTGGGCTCAACCCTCTTGGGAGCCACATTTAATCCACGTGTCAAATTAAAACATCATTTTCCCCTGCATCTGCACAAGAAGGAAACAAGTTAGAAAAAGTGATCCTGATGCAAGTGTTCCTCCATTTAGTCTCCGAGAACATCCGAAAGCATGGGTTACCCTACCTGATTGAGCCCATAGGCGAAAAATGGGTAACATTTATGGCGACCTTTGCTAGATGTTTTCTTGCTAAACATGAAGACCAGTAATCTAGGCTTATCCATTGGGCATGGAGTCATGGGAAAACAAAGAAACAAACCTAGAAAAGCCTTGTGCATGGTTGTAAGTCATTTGAGACTAATAGGACATAGCAGGCTGCCAAAATTTTATTGAAGACAGGAGAAACCAAAGTGAAACTAGCTACCGTGCTGGGACAACACTTAGGGAATGAAAAAACAACTATCTTCTAGAACTTTAACAGTTATGTACAGATTTAGGTCCATACCTCAAAAGTAATGTTTGAGGTGAATCCCATTTACTGGGATTGGTTCCACTACACTGTCCAACTTGGATAGTTGGAAAGCATTATGTTGCTTCTCCCTGGTAATGATATATGGCCCAGTCCAAAGTGCATAAAATTTGGAGTGCCTTCCAGGCCTACTTTTAAATTCATCCCACTTTAGCACTATGTCACCTTCTTGGAACACTCTGGGAGCTGCCTTTTTATCGAATGAATTTTTCACTTGAGCCTGATATTGCTCAATGCTTTTCACTGCTTCAGCTCTGAGTTCTTCAAGCTTAATCAACTAAGCCAACCTTGCTATCATAGGCTCCTCTTCAATTATATCAAACTGATTTACCAGATCGAGGGTTGGGAGTTCAACTGAAATGGGCAGCCTCGCCTCTTTTCCATACACTAACATGTATGGAGAAAGTCCTGTAGATCTTTTTGACGTAATCCTATCAGCCCACAAGGCTAATTTTAACTTGGTGTGCCAGGCCTTTTGATTGTCCTCCATAGTCCTCTTAATGATCCTTAGGAGGTTCTTGTTAGTGGACTCAGCCTATCCATTGCCTTGGGGATAATAATTAGAGGATGTACTCAGATATATGCCATTTTTGACAGCCCATTCAGAAATTTTAACACTCACAAAAGCTAGGGCATTGTATGATACAATAGAATCTAGGATACCAAATCTGGTAACTAGCTCTTCGTAAAAATTTAGGACAACATATTCATTATCTTCTTTGAGTGCCACAACTTCAATCCATTTTGAAAAAAAATCAGTGGCTGTGAGTATCCACTTGTGGCCTGCACTTGATGGTAGGTTTATAACTCCAATGAAATCCAAACCCCATTTCATAAAGGGTTGATCAACCTAAACCGTTTGCAGCGGGAGGGTTGCTAACCTCTCTTTTTTAGCAAACATAGCACACTCTTTGCACCTTCTTTCCCATGCATGAGCATCTTTGAATAAGGTAGGCCAGTAATAGCCTCCTTTCATTACTTTAAGAGTTGTGGCCCTCAGAGAAAAGTGTCCGCCAGCTGATCCTTGATGGAATTCATACAATACTCTATCAACTTGATCAACTTGAATACACCTTAACAGGACACCATGAAAGTCTCTTCTAAACAGCAAACCTTTTAAAAGAACATAAGGTATGGACTGCAACTGATAATACCTTCTTCTAGATCTAGTCAGATCGGGAGGGCACTCACCAGTTAATAAAAAATGTGTCATTTTTGTGATCCAATCAGTAGGAGCAGGTATGGAAATTTGTTGTCCATCTCGGAGTGCTAAAACATATCTGTCCTCCTCCGTTATACTGCTGTTGCTGTCCTCAGTAAGTTGTTCGTAGAGACCTCTCCCTTTGATTAGTTTGGTAACCTTTATTTCAAGGTCATACTCCATCACCTTGGTGACCCAACCAACTCTTCTATCACTCAAATCTTTGTTTAACAAAAAATCCTTCACACTGGGATGAACAACCATTAGTATAATCTTGTTATTGGAGAGCATGTGCCTAAACTTCTTTAAGCTTCTTATGACAGCAACAACATGTCTTTCTAAAAAAGTGTACTTGAGCTCGTAATCTTTGAGTCCCCGACTGAAGAATGCCAGGGGCTGTTCAGATCCTTCATTATTTCGCTGCACAAGTATAGCTGAAAGCGAATCAATATTTCCATAGGCATATAAAATGAAATCCTTAGAAAAGTCAATATTCATAAGTGTAGGTGCAGTTGCCAACGCTTCTTTTTTAAGCTCAAAACTTCTTTTCCCATCCTTAGTCCAGCTGAAAGGTACATTCTTTCTTAGCATGTGAGTTAGTGGACTTAATAAATTAGCAATGTCAGGGATAAACCTCCTAACAAAGTTAATCCTACCAATAAAACTTTGTAGACCCTTTTTATGTGCTGGTAAAGGAAGAGCTAAGATAGCACTTATTCTTTCAGGGTCGATAGTAATTGGGAGATATTCAGGCTTCAAATTTTTTTCTTTTTCAAATTGCAGATTACAACATTACCAAGCAATGCACCCGTTAAGGTTAGATGAGAAACCCAAAACGTGCAAGGAAGTAACTCTAACCAGAATGGCACCGATGATGGTGAGCATTGGTCAGAGGATCTAAAATAAATTGCTTATGCTGGACAGGGGACTCAACGCCAAGTATGTGCTACCCAATCCAAAGCGGAGTGAGGGGCGACCATATGACGGAGTGAATACAAAATAATGCTTGAAAGAAACAATGCTGGAAGAGGAAACTTCTCGACACCCAGAATGTGCTTGCTTATCCAGAATGGACAGTAGCGACCATAGGGTGGAGTTATCACTATTCTACTCTAAACTGAAGAGGAAAGATGATTACAAGAATGACAAAGCAATATCAAAACACTGGTCAGTACTACTGCCAGTTTACAAGATTATGACTGCCTGCAATGTCAAGATATTATATGCTTATCAAATGGAACATTCAGCAATGGATCTGCTACAATCTTAAGTCATTCACAAGGTCATTACAAATAGAAATTGCAGATTTCTGTATGCTGTTTCTGTCAGATCTGTACTTTAACAAGAATAACCAGCAACTTACAAAACCAAGGTAATGTTCATAACTTGCTCAAGAATCAACCGATTAGCACGAAACCAAATGCAAAATGCTCTAATAAGGTTGGCGACCAAACTAAGACTCTGAAACAGATCCAAGATGTCACTAATAATTAATGCACAGTTCCCAATGCTAGCAAATGGTACGGCCCTGCTGAAAGAATCGATCTTCCTTTAAAAATTGAATACTCCTCCTAAAATTCTAAGATCTGGAAGACATGGACGCCTAGGACAAACTTGTCTAATAATGCAATACCCAGAATGATATATTTTGTCTTTTTTGAGATATGAATAAAACTTCGAATCTGCTGTCTACAATAATGCAAATAGCTGAAACATGAATTTGCAAATCTAACTAAGTTTACAATAATCTGAACATACAATGAATGAACTAAAGATGCACTCACACGTAGACTGAAATTCACCACTAGATGTTGTTTCTCAAACACGAAGTGATGCCCAATGATTAGGAGGTCTTCATCCCTCGAAGTGATCCAGATTCAATCCGGCAGCATAACGGTGTAATTTCCAAGATGATCCAAATGATGCACAAGACTCCCTTTTTATAATTTCTGCTTGACTTCACGAAACCCTAGAAACAGCTTTTAGGTCAAAACTTTCATCTTCTCAAGAAGGCGTACCTTCTCCTCAAAGCATTAATAAATGATATTTTAATTAAAAGTCCATCTTGAAAAGTGCGCCCCACATCATCTTGCTTGACTTAGGCAATAATTAAAATAATCATTTAATGAGGGCGCCACCCTCAATGGCCCCTTTTTAAAACATCTTTAAGTCATTACTTCTAAGCCCAAGGTCAACATTAAAATATAATATTTAAATGTGCCTTTAATGAAATAACTTAACTTATCCCTCCGGAGGTACACTGAAGCCAAAACTGATCCAAACATCTGACCATTGAAACAGGAAGTCAACCGAGCTGAACATCATCTGCCAAACTGCCAAAAATAGAATTTACTAAAAATAGTAAATTAGAAAGAGATACCGAATGCGAATGATCATACCCGCTGTAACCCTCTGGCTTGAAGAATCACTGGCCATTAAAGCTGACATCTCGAACAATGACTATGTCCTCCAAAGTGAAACCCTAATTTTAACCGACAATATAGGGTTCCCACAGCCCGAAGGCAACCCAGTCCTTGCTTGTCAGCTTAGAAGGGGACATTACAGTAATACCCTATTTAGATACCACATAATTGAGCAATCTTCCTTCATGAACAACAAACACACGTTTTTTGGGATTAAGTGATATCCCAAATTCCCTGCACTTTTCAAAAATCCGCCTCAAATGCTTCAGATGATCCTTAGCTTCCTTAGAAAAAATAGTGATATCATCAAGATAGACTAAGACTATCTTGTACATTAAACCCTGAAAGGCCATATCCATGGCCTTTTGAAAGGTTGCCCCGACATTAGATAAACCAAAGGGCATTTTTAGGTAGGCCATGGTTCCCCATTTTGTGGTGAAGGCTGTTTTGTACTGATCTTCTCTTTTCACCAATATTTGGTTGTAACCAGAATAGCCATCTAATAAGGAAAACCTTTTGGAACCTGAAACTATCTGAAGTATCTGCTCCATGGAAGGTAGAGGATGATGGTCTTTTAAGGAGGCCCTATTTAAATCACGAAAATCTACACAGAGTCTTATTTCACCATTTTTCTTTCTCACCAGCACTAGGTTTGAAACCCATGAGGTATGCTTGATGGGGAAAATGATGCTGCTTTCAATCAACTTATCTAGCTCATTTTTCATCAAAGGTTCTAACTTAGGATTCAAGGGCCTCTACTTTTTCCTGACTGGTTTGACATTAGGCTCAAGTTCAATAGTATGTTGAGCAAGTTGGGGATTAAATCCTTTTAAATCACTATATTGCCAGGAAAATATATCATTAAATTCTTAACAAAGCTGAATAAAAACATGCTTCTCTTCAGATGCACATACCTTGCCTAACTTAAGAAGCCTTTCTTTTAAGACTTCAACCTCTTCGTAGTGATCTTGCTAAACTTGAATACTCCCATTGGGATTTCTATCTTCATCATCAGTATTAAAAACAGATTCTAAAGTGACCAGGCTCTTGCGCAACTTGTTGTTTTTTAGCTGAATAATCTGGTCATTGTATTGGTGTTGTAATTTTTCCTGATTGGTATGTGAGAATTCGGCTTCTTCTCTTAAAAAGATGACAATCTGTTGGTCGCTATCAAAGACTTTCCAGTGCATATCGTTATCAGGCACGGCAGGCCTAACTATAATCTTGATATGTTGGTTAGCTTTATCACTGCAAATCTCCTTTGGAATATCGTGTTCAACTACCATAGTAGCTAATCTATCAGCATGTTTATTTTGAGCTCTAGGAATGGAAATGAGATTAAATGCCTCAAATTTCTCTAAGAGGTCCCATACAATATTCCTGTAAGACCTGAGCATATCATTTTTAACAGCATTCAACTTTCTCACTTGATTGACGACCAACTTGCTGTCACCATAAACTTTTAGACAGCGGATACCTCTCTGTCTTGCCCACTCCAAACCCTTGACTAGAGCTTCATATTCAGTAGCATTGCTAGAGTAGCTAAAAAATAATCTAAAAGCTTGATAGTACTTCTATCCTTTTGGTGATACTAGCATACATCCACCACCAGTACCTACTCTACTTCTTGAGCCATCAAAATATAGCTCCCATAAATCATTTCCATGCTGCTCACCATGCTGTTCCTTACTCTTTTCAATATTAGGCACAAAAGAGTTAGTCTCGTGCATCATATAAACACCGATGTCAACCTCCTCCAACTGCTTGCTCATATCCACCTCATGAGCTTGAGGTGCCCACTCTTTAGGAAGAACATCTGATGTTCTTTCTATGTGAATCTCGGCCTCTTAAACCACAGGCTGCCCCACTTGTTCATTTGTAACCAAGTTGGCATTGATAGGGGAAGGATTGTAAGGCTCAACATGAACCTTGACTATGGGTTCTGATTTAATAGTAGCTCTAGTGCCATATCTAGTTCTAAACAACATGTGAGACCAATCAGAGGATAGGTAACCACCTATCTTGGCTGTAAAATCCCTAGATAAACAAAGGGCAAAGTACGGGGGCAACTCAATAACGTATATATCCTGTGGTATTGCAAAATTGGGACAGGCATGTAGAGTTAAGCTCAAATTTTTAATGACCCCTACTATGTTCACAGCAGTACCATCCAATTGCGCTACCCCTTTTTCTAGCGGTTCATATTCAATTCCCAACTTATCGACAATTTGTTTGGGCATAATTGAACTACTAGCCCCTGAGTCAATCATACAATTGTGAACCAAATGATCTCCTATGATGAATGATAAATAAAAGGGAGGTGGCTTGGCCTTAGCAGCTTGTTGTTCTTTATTACCAACTGTAACGTTAGCCAACACAACCTTATCCTTTTCTACACTAGGCTCATCTGAGACACTTAAACCTGATAAGGTGGATTGAAGTAGGTCCTTTTGACCCGGAATACTCATAGAATCCCATATTGACATGGGTACATTAATTTTCTTCATATGCTCAAGTATATTGAAAGATTTAGCAGGTTTAACTTGAATTTTAGGGGGAATAACATTACCTTTCACTAAAGGAGCCTATGCTGACAAATCAGACTATTGGTTGACTACCAAAGACTGGCCCCTTGGTAGCATCCAGATCTGGTCAGCTTTTGATGAGTCAGGGGCACTTTGATCCTGGTCTAGCCCTTGTTTCGATTCAGTTTGAACTGTATTAGGTTGATGTCCCTCATCTATTGCCCTCTTCTTGCTACGTGTATTGTCTACAATTGAAGAATCAGAGTGGACCACTCCACAAAATTCTTTCCCTTGCCAATTTAGGAATGTAGACTCATGTGTCTATTGCTCTTGCTGCTGTACTTTAGTTGTTACAGACACATTATTGTTCTGAACCATCAAGGCTTGGTTAAGCATCCCATTTACATAGGTACTTTGATTATGGGGTTGATTACACGGGAATCACCACTCATAATCTTGAACTAAATTGTTCTGGATAGGTGCAAGCTCTTTGGAAGTGCTTGCGGTGCTGGAGTCATAAGCTTGATGTGTCCTTTGGTTAGGAGCAAACTTTTGGCCTTGATTATAAGGCTGATAAGATGGTCTGTTGGTCTAACTTTGCTAGTAATTAGACTGGAATGAGGGCTGATACGACTTAAAACCTTGATTTTGTTGTTTTCTTAGATTAACCACCTCATTGCCAAAGGTTTTCAGAAGGCCTTTAATCTCTTGTAGTTCGTGAAACTGAACTGGAAATGTGTTTGATTGACCATTAGGCTGGGTATCAGGTGCTGGCAATGCTGGTGCACTTGGGATAATAGCCAAAGGAGGAACTTGCATAGGGGCCGGAAGCTGAAGAGCAGGAAATATTGGCATAGGTGGTCTTGGGGCAAATTTACCAGCATGTATGAGGTTGTTTTGAGCTCTAACAGCTACACCATATGCAGCAGGAAGTGTATCACCTCCCATTGATTGAATCATCATAGAAATATCACTATTTAAAGCTCTTAAATAGTATAAAAATGCATGATTAGCAGTAGGTCTTACCATTTGTGGGATTCTATCCCATGTCCTTTGGAAACGGTTATTGAAATCTGGCATATCTTCATGTGGAGCTCTTTTGATTATAGATAGCTACTCCACCAAGAACAAGTGGTCTGATTTATCTTTGAAAAACTTGCACAACTGGCTACCTAACTCATCCCATGTGGCTATAGAGTTGACAGGTAGGCCTCTGAACCACTGTAAGGCTTTTTCCTTGAAGGACGCCACCAGCAATCTGAGTGCAACATTTTTTTCAGTCACATGGTGAACAACACATAGGTTGGCAACATCTTTTATATGCTCTGTTGGGGTGGTATGATCCTCCCCAAAAAAAATGGCAACCCTCTTAAGGCAGCAACATGGATGTCATCATGCTAAGTTAGATTTAGTGGGCTGCCTTGGTTAAAAGCAACAAATGGCTAGTTTCTCACTGCTGGAATCATTGTTGCTGGGATGCTCTTAGTAACAACAATAGGAACAACAATATGTCTTACAGCAGGATGCGACTTAGACCTCCTAAAATAAACAACTGTCTTCTGAACACTTTGGATTTCTCTCCCCCTTCTTTTAGGCGGGGACAACTGCAAATACTCAAAAATAGATGAATTACTCCTAGTTTGCACTCTTCTCATGAGCAGTAATGCACTGGAACTGCTAAACCTAACCAGCGGAGTCACCAAGTATGCCAAATTTGTCTCTTAAAGACTACAATTTTTACTGCACATACCAAACAATAGTATGATAATTTTGATCTGAAACTGAAAACAACTCTCAGTCCCACCAGGCGTGCCAAAAACTGTTGGCAAATAAAGTTTGCACCCTTGCTAAGCTATCAACTATAGCAACCTATTGACACATGGGAACACTTCGAGGTTGTGGGTGACTTGGGAATGAAGTGAACCTCCAGATTATGGGCTAGTTCCCCTTAAGATATCTTGGGAAAAACTAAAGAATGATAAAGAAAAAGAGTAAGAAAGATGTACTTGAATCCAAAACCTATCACTAACAGGTGATACACCAAAGATAAACATATGACAATACTACAGAAAAACTCACAGAAAATCTCAATAGAGCTAAATAATCTCACAATACAGAGATTTATGTTTACAACAAACGAGTCTATGTAAGGTTCCGACTGTTCTAATAATTAGCAAAAGGAAAACAAGATGATTTCATAGATATAATATGCAAAAGAAAGAGATCACTAACATAAACTAAATTTGTGACATAATATCCTTTGCATTTAGCACTGAAGGAATTTGATCAAATAAAGGGATCACACAAAATTTAATCATGCAACTCACAACCAGTTACTAAACAAGGAAAAACTGTGAAGGAAATAACTTTCTATTGAGAAAATAAGGAGTGTCTGTGTTACAGATATGTAGTATTCATTAAAAAAATGAGTTACAAAGTTTGAATAGTGCTCTTTTTGCAGTCTCCTAACTAAGAACCCCTTTACAAAAAGGCAAAAATGCCATATATACAACCAAAGGTTGGCCCCCTGCATTAGGGTTTCAAAAATGAGTCGGCGCCTGGACACGTTGGCCCTAGACGGCTTGGAATGAAGTCAATGAAGCATTCAATGTGCACCCCCTGCTCATGTCGGTGAAAGCTCATCCATGGGCATGGCCTTCAGATCTTTAACAACTGTCCTTATTAACTTGCAGCCCATTGAGTCCGCCATTAAGATTTCATCAGAGTCACCTTGAATGCTTTGCGACTGGGTCATTAATGCCTCTTTCTCCTCCAACCGTCATCTCCAGCTGCTATAGTGACTCACGGCTACCTCCCCTTTGAGAAGTGGTATCATATCTATCCATTAGATTCAACGCCATTACTGACTGATCACCCTCAATCTCAGAGTAGAGCGATGTCATCATGTTGAGTCGATCTCGTTCACAGAGGGGAGCCGAACAATCAAACTGCCCGTGATTTGTCCTAGCGCCTTCTGATTGGTTGAGTTTGTGCCAAGTGGATTCCAATGTGGTCAAAGGTTGCTTCAGAAGGATCACACATTGGCGAGAGGTGAATTGTGTTTCCTTGATGCGAGCATGTCATACAGTAGCTATTGGCGTAACTTAGGACTATCGGCGAGACTTCTCATCGAGCTTCAGAAGTTCAACCGATGCTCATTTCCGTCGGCAAGGTGATCGCTATCGGCAAGACTCCCTCTTTCAGCAGGACCTCATAGCAGTCTCTTTTCTTCATATCGATTCATGCTTCTATTGCTGAGACCACCTCACTTCACCGAGACATCTTATAGAATACCCTTTCCTTCGGCGAACTCTTCATTTCGGGAAGACTCTTGGCGAAAACCCTTTGTTGTCGGTGAGACATTGGCCTGTCGGGGAGAAGTCATAGCAGGCGGATGAAGTCATAGAGATGACACTTTCACTTGGAAAGACACCCGTCGGTCGGCAAGACCTCATGGCAAGCAGCCAGAGTTATACCGATCTCGTAAAAAGCCATCGACAAGACCCCATCGGGTCGGCGAGACCTCATGTCGATGTCCTCATCTCCTGGCGAAGGCACTCCTTTAAACTGAGATTTTTTTAAACTGGCGAGGGCGGGCCAAGATGAAGCCAGAACTGGGACTGGGAGAAGAAAGGGGGCAAAAGGGAAGATAGATGAATCCCGACAGAACCAGGATTGGGACCAAAACGGGAAAAAACAAAGAAAGAGTAGAACTGGAACCAGAACTAAATCCCGACTTGAAACTTTCCATAAGTTTCAAGTTCTGATTTGGTTATGATCCTGCCTCCAGAAACACTCAAAAAATGGCGAAGGAAAGGAGGAAGAAAGAAAAAAAGGAAAAAGCATCCCCCACCAAAAAACATGAGAGGAAGAAAAAAGGCCAGCATAAGTGGGGTCAGAACCGGAACAGAAACAGGAACCAAAAATTTAGAAAAGTTCCAAGTTCGGATCCCGACCCGATTCCACCCCCGGCAGAATGAGGAAAAGGTGAGAGGAAAGAAAAAGGAAAGAGGGAAAAGACAAGGCAAAACATAAAATGAAACCCACCTGAAGCTGAAGACCTGCACGTTGGGCTCAACCCTCTTGGGAGCCACATTTAATCCATGTGCCGAATTAAAACATCATTTTCCCCTGCATCTGCACAAGAAGCAAACAAGTTAGAAAACGTGATCCTGATGCAAGTGTTCCTCCATTTGGTCTTTGAGAACATCTGAAAGCACGGGTTACCCTGCCTGATTGAGCCCATAGGCGAATAATGGGTAACAGGTACACCTATCTCTTGTAAGTAGAGTTAAGTTTTGAGGAACAATGCTAAAACATGTGCTTCATCTATTTGGGAATCCCAAACTGAAATCACAAATCAACCTTCATTCTGTTGATAATTCCAAAGCTCTTCCTCAAAGTTGTCACCCATAAGTAATCCTACTTAACTGAGCCTTCAGAAATATCTCAACATGCAAAAGAGGTAAATCCAAGAAAGCATCTTCAGTGCCCAAGTTGGCTCCAAGTGATTTCTTGTTAACTGAAACATTACTCAACACCATTAATGCAAGAATGGTCATCCCCTGTTAACTGGAGGTAGTCCCTATTATCTATCATACAACTCAAGTTATTAGCCATGCATTCCAAGTTAACTAAACTCAACTAGTATTCAACTAAAACTAACTGAAGACAACTGGACCATAACTAAACTGAATTGAACTGAACTAAATTGAACTGAACTGAACTGATCTGAACTGAACTGAATTGAGCTTCATGCATGCAAACATCAAACCCTAACTCCTTGGATCTTTACATGCATTTAAAAGTGTTATCTCTTACTCCAAATAGTTAACTAAACTCAAGGTGAGTGTCACCTTACCATGTGTGCACCCACATGGTCCTATTATTTAGGAATAACTACAAATGTCAATTTCATGATTTATTTCATCAAATATTAATCTCATGCTAATCTTAGTGTTGTTGAACACATTCCAAGAACTTAGGAGATACATGAAATAATTAATGTTTAGGATTTGCAATTAAATGGCATCTTATTTCCTACATTATCAGAGCAGGCTTTCTCGTAGACGAGAACATTCCAAGTGATAGTGTCCACATGCACAATGAGGGGTTAGCATCTTGCTTTGAAAACAACAAATACCCCATCGCAAATAGAATTTGTCAGAACATGCAATATCAAGGAAAAGGACTAGGAATACATGAGCAAGGAATTCGAGAACCAATACAGCTTCAGGAAAATTACAGACATCAAAGTCTTGGCTATTCCTTAGTCAGCAAATCAAACGATGTTAGTGGTACCTCCTTGATATTGGAGGAAACTTTATCTAATACAAGCATCAAAATGGAGTCCATGGGTAGTCCTTGTCATAAGATTGTTGTCAACATTCCTTCCATCCACACCAACAATCGTCATTCCCATAATCCTTCCCTTGGGAACCAACAAAAACAAAAGTCGTACAAATCAAAAGTCCAAAATCAAACGTCAAAGGCCATTGAATCAAACAAAAAGAAAAGTGGACTTATAAAGTTAAGCTAGATCCCAAAGAAAAATGGATCAAGCAAAGAAAATATGTCAAATCCAAAATTCTATCAAAATGTGGAGCCACAAGCAAAGAGGACTCCCACATATAACAAATGTCCACCTCCTTCGAAATGGTCATTGTTGTCACCTAGAAATGTACCCTATGCGAAGTTGTAAGAACTAAGCTTTCTAGTGAAACATGGGATTATTTCAAGGCTGTGGGTCACCTGAAGTTGAAATGAACCTCCGGAGAAGGCCAAATTCCTTTGGTGTCACCTAAAACTATTGATTTTTTGAAGGAAAAGGGAGAGAGATAATGCATAAAAATGAAAATTAAACTCTAAGGTGATACACTGAAATGATAGGAACAATGAGATACTCGAGCTACACTTGAATACTAGTGACAGCGATACATGAAGTGCAATGTTGGCACCCCAAAGAAATAATTTTTTTGGCATTCTATGTAAATTGAGCTAAATCTTGTTAAAATTCCATGTAAAGTCTGTTTTAGGTCAAACCAATCATAGAATCTTGGTGGGTTTTTGTCAAAGAACACGCGTGCAAAATTCTGAAAATTTGAAAATTAGGGTTTTTCGCCCCTATTTTCAGGGAAACCC
This sequence comes from Sequoia sempervirens, assembly GCA_007258455.2. NCBI lineage: Eukaryota > Viridiplantae > Streptophyta > Pinopsida > Cupressales > Cupressaceae > Sequoia > Sequoia sempervirens. The sequence goes on along the minus strand of VDFB02339509.1, from coordinate 93,379 downwards.
CCGAAAATAGGACCTTCCCAGAAATAATTGAAAATGATTTTGATAGATTAAAAGGCTTCATGATCACATTGGTCAAGTCAGAATCATCAAAAGACATGTTTTACTCTGGTGGGTCTATTTCTATTTTTTAGGAACAAAGTTACAACCTCTACAGCCATTAATGGCAGATTGGCCAGTACCAGGGGCTAAAAGCTAAGCTTCAAAAGCTTCAACGACACAACCATGGCGGAAAAGGTAAAAAATCATGCTGTTTGATGAAGGGGATTTTCAAAATGAAAAATGCTGAAAATTGACTAAGTCTGGAGAATGCACGCCTTGCTACCAAGAGGAGGCTATGCAATCAAATGCCTTAGTCATTTTTCCCAAACATCCATACACAATGAACGTGAGACATGAAGAAATGGTGATCTTCGACGGAGGAGTTTCCTGAAAGTGAAAAAGGTCAAAATTTAACTAACTCTGGAAATGTTACGAAGGAGAGATTGTTCACATGCTGAAAAGAGCCTTTTTCAAGCAAGGGCGCCCATGATCTTTTAAGGTCAAATGAAGTCACCCAAATCATCCAAGGCATTCATTCTTGACGTTTGCCTGCTGGCGCGACAGTGAAACAAACAAATTAATCATCTGAGGGACAGATCACAAGCAGCTGCTGATAAAGCAAAAAGAGGCAGTTGAGGAAATATCAGGAAACCACAGTTAACGGCGAAATTCTAAGAAAAAAGAGCCTTTTCAAAAGAAAGGCTACCTTTTTTTTGGACCTCCGGATGCTGATAAATGACAAAAGGCTTCCCAGGATAACCTTCTCAGCCCAAGTAGATCTCGGAAACGCAACTACAAGCACCAACATCTGACAAAGCAGTCAACGGATAATCGAGATCAAAGTAGGCAACTTTTCAGACAAAGATAATCATGCTGAAAGACAAAAGCGCCCTTTTCAAGGAGGGGCGCCCTTGAATAAAGGAACCCTAAATTGAAATCCAGGTTTTCTGAAGTCAGTCATCTTTGGCAGAACAGAGCTGGGTACCTGATGAGATATCAAGCGAAATCATCTGACTCTCCGATCAACGAGAAATCTAGATCAAAGCACGAGAGGTCATTTCAAAAGGCTGAAGAACGAAGATCAAAATTTCACTAAGGCATTAGCAAAAGCGCCTTTTCTTGGGAAAGGCGCCCATTCTGTTGAAGCCCTAAACTCAGCTTTTTATCATCATGTCTCCCAGGCACTTCTCTTCAGTTTGGATCCAGCTCCGCAGTGAATGTGTCAGCATCATCTCAGGATCAACAGATCAAGCCAGATTCAGGATCAAACTGAGGTTGTTCAAGAGAGAAAATAATAAAAAACTTGCAAAAATCAAAAGGGACGCCTTGAAGAAGTCAAAGGTCAAGTTGTTGACTAAAGTCAAGATATTTTGAGCAAAACTTGGCTAAAACACTCCATGATCAGTGGAAATCACCTTTTTGAACTTTAGATCAAGCCAAAATCACTTTTGATCGTGAGTTAGGTCCCCAAACTTGTGGATCTAAGGCTTGAGTCTATGTAATCAAGGTATAGGCATCCTACTTCATTATTTCATTGCAGGTTGATGATCAAGAATAGCCATGAGCTCTCAAGGACGCCATTTACAGATCTGGCCAAGGTTTTCATCCGTTCTTCAATATTTCTTGCAGATCTGAAGCAGAAGAGGATTGCTAATCTAAGGTTGGATTCAGAGACGGATTTTCTCAGAGTCAGATAAAAACTTCCAATCCATCTTCTGTCTACTTCCTCTCTTCTTGTCTTAGGTTTTCTTGCACATTTCAAAAAGGTGGCAGGCTACATCAGATCAGATCAACTGGGTACATCTAGCATAATTTTCCAGAGGAACCCATCTCGTCAAATTTCCGAAAATCAGCATACTTGCTGCCCCTATTTTTGGGGGTTTTTCCGAAAAAGTTTCAGAATCAAATTCTGAGGAACTGGGTTTGTTCAGCATTGAAGCACGAACAAAACCCATGTGCCAGATTTTTTCCGGAAAAATACTTCTCGGCAGGGCGCTATTTTCAGGGGTTTTTCAGAAGTTGTCTGAACACGTCCGTGTTTACAGTCAACAGGCGAGTTCTTCTTCGCAGAATGACAATTTGGCGTCCTTGGACTCCAATTGAACAACTAGACCTTGCACCAGCAACTCTCCAACCAGATCTTACACACATTGCTGGAGAGCAAACGGACATCACCAACAGTCTGCAGATCTTTATCTTTGAAAAGAATACATCTCCCGCTCAGTGGAGACCTGCAGCAGTTACTCTGGACGAAGAAGTAAGAAAGACTGATCTTGCAGCAAAAAGACCAATATTACCATCTCCCGCGTGGTAGTAAGCACCTTGACTTGCCAGCTGCGAAGAGATCATTCCAAGCACGAAGCCGCCAAAGTTACCAAGAGCAATAGCTTGCGCAAGAAGAGATGTCGTGTCATCAAAGCATTGAATATCCGGAGACGGAAGAAGTCAACACATAGATCAAGGAGCTGTTGACCAGAAATGGTGAAATGAGAAAAGCTATAAATGCACCAAAGAAGGACGTCCTACCCTCCAAGTGGCATTTATGATACTTGAGTTTGACTTGATGCCTCTTTCCAAGTCAACTCAAGAAGGCATTAAATGTAGTTGGAGTTAACTTGATGTCCCTTCCAAGTTAACTCCATATCCCTTAAATCGTGCATTGTTAGATCTCACTGATTAAGGATGTCTAATCGGCTTCCATAATTTGTGGATCTTAGATCTCCACTAAATGTGGATGTCTATTTTGGAGGGATACTTTACATTAAAGTTCACCTTTAGTTTACTTTTAGTCAACTGAAGTAGTTTCCAGTTGACTCTTTGTTTGCTTTCAGTTAACTGAAGTAGTTTTCCAGTTAACTGCTTGTTCCCCCTTTTTAGGAATAAATCTTGCTAATTGATTGGCAAGAACTCATTGTTAACTCAAGGAGATTTTGGGGTTGCCCACTCCTTTGAGTTCTATAAATAAGAGCCTTGGGCTCATTATTTGTTTAACTTTTACTTGCTATGCAAAATTGCTGCGCCATTGTTGCCAACAGCTTTGAAAGCGAATACTTGTTCACTCTTGGATGAGAGTTCGTTGGACGATTGTAATTGTGCATGATTTCGTGCCTTTGCTTTCCCAACTTTTGTAGTTCGTTGATGAAGCATTGAAGAAGAATATCAGAAGGCGCTTGCATTTTGATCATCTTATTTGAGTTATGTCTACGTCTTGTGTCTAATAACTTCTTGTCTCATTTCCCTCCTCGGATAGGAGTCCCTCCTCCTTGGATATTTGTTATTGACAGTTATCGTTTGATGTTGTTTAATGTGTTGACTTCCAAGCTATACTTCGGATAGGAGTCCCTCCTCCTTAGCAAGCTCGTTGGCCAAGGCATCGTGATTTTGTTGTTTCTAGTAAACTATTTCCTAAGCCCATACCTCGGATAGGAGTCCCTCCTCCTTGGCAGGTCTCAGATCTAGTTTACCGTGTAGAGTGTTTGCTTGTACCAACCTTATCCCGGTGTGTACCCGAGAGTTCAGAGCCTCGGTCATATTCTTGGGAGACGGCGAATTCAGGTGATCCAACCAACCCATTCCCGCTCCTTTACCCTCATGCTCTGTTTACCTTGAAGGTATTGGATAGATAGAAGCTAGTTAGTCGTAGTTGAGATCTGCAGAAACCAGAGAAAAGCTTAGCTACGGCGCATTGTGTTTGTGCACCCTTGTGTCCTGCCGCTGAAGCATAAAAAGATAGGAACTTTAGTTACATTTCCCTTCCCTACGCATTGCTCCCAGCAGAGAGGGACTTCTCCTCTTTAAATAACGAAGAAGTGTTGCAAAACATTTGAAATAGCTGAACGTTTACAATCAGCACTCAAGGGTGCTAATTTAGCGGCAAACCACAACAAGATTCTGTAGATCACACATTCAAACAGGTTTGACATGCACATGCCTTCAAGAAGGAAAAGCAGATTTTCACAAACTAGAAGGTCATGTGCAGGATTAAGTAAACACAGTTTGTAACCTACATGATACTACTTCTACAAAGAAAGGCATGACATGAAACAAAATCTATAAGGAAAGAGAATATTTCACTAAGTAGCTCAATGAATCACTTAAAAAGAATGCACTATACTTGACAAGAATCAGAAGGAAGAATGATGGGCCATCAATGGTAACCAAGGTAGTTTTTTTATATTATGTTCCAAATTGAGTTACAGAAACCTGCTAGTCTTAGAGAGGATTGCAAAAAGGGTCATAGACTTCAGAGGAGCATACCTCAAAACTTTTCAAAAAGGAAAAAATGCCTTATATACAGAAAAGATCTCAGCCCCTTAGGGCTTACAAAAAATATCCGTCCCAGAAAAGATCTCCCATAGATCTTTTGATTGAATTAAATGTTGTCTGCCATTGTGTCCCTACTATACATGTCGGTGTGAAAGATTTCCCTTGGAGAAGCCCTCAAATCTTTAGCAGCAACAACCGCATTCATTTATGATCCTCGTGTCCACATTTGAATCTCTCTGCAGTCGAGCTACTTTGAATGCTCCTGAGCTCTGAACAGATACACACTGCCTGCCATTTTGTTGATCTTCTTCATCTGGTTGAGCTACCATGGCTCGCCTCAGCTTCCCCTAGTTGGTTGAGCATATTCCACACAGACTCTATAGGCGGTCAAAACTCTTTTTGAAAAGAATCGCATCTCGGCGAGACACTGAAAGTGTCTCATCGATGCGATTATGCCCTCTAAAGCTATCGATGTAGCATGTGATAGTCAACGAGAGCTCTTATCGAGCCCAAAAAATCATACCGATATTGCCTCTATGGTCGCCAAGACAATTGTTATCAGAGATACCTCTTACCGACCTCCCTCTGCTTCTCTTTTTCATTTCGCCATCTCCCCGAGCTCCTTTTCAGTCGGCAAGACTCCGAGTGTCGGCAAGACGTTTTACCGAAGGAAAAACATTACCCCGAGGCCCTTCATCTTCTGTCGGCGAGACACCTTGATGTCACCCTAAACACATTTCACTCCACCGGGCTCCAGATTTCTTTCAGTGAGACATTATCAAGTCGGGAAGACTTCATGGTGAGGCTCATTGTCTTGCCAATGTTCCTCCTTTCGCTGAGACTACATCGTGTTGATGAGACATTACCGTGACGGCTGGGAGCTCTGTCGATGTCATTTATGTCAGGGAGACCTTTTGCTAGTCAGTGAGACCTCACGACGATCCCACCATCCTTCGCCGAAAACAACATCTTCTACCAATCCTTTTGCTTTTCAAATACTATCGGCGTGACCCCTTGTTATCGCCAAGACCATATGCTAAAGGCCCATCTTATGCCGATCCTTTTGCTCCAGTATGACTCACTCCTTTGGCCAAACCACCTGTTTGTCTCTGGGACCCATGCCGAACTCCTCATTCTGCCCGAGCTCCCTTTTGTTTCTTTGAGACTTTGGCCTATCGGCCAGACTTCATACCGAGCATCGGGTGCTACACCGACATCAAACATCGGGGAGACTTCATGCGTTCGGCAAGACCTTTTGCCGATATGACTTCATTGGCGGGACCGCTGGCTTTCGGTGAGACTTTAATCGTCGTCGAGACTTCATGGTGAAGGAATCTCCTCTTGGTGATCTCTTTGTTGTTGGTGAGACATTGGAGTCAGGGAGACCTATCTCCATCTTGAATGCTACGCCGAAGGCTCCCTGTTGTCGGTGAGACACCACCGGTTCGCCAATACCACTTGCCGAAATACATCTCATGCCAGAACCTTATTGTTGTCAGGGAGACCTCACTGGTCATCGAGACTCTCTCCAAATGCTTCATTAGGCCAAAGGCCTTTTAAGTTGGGGAGACTTTTTCTTATCACCAGGACATTAATCTGAATGCTTCCACTCCACTGGGCTCCAAATTTCTTTCGGCAAGACATCAACTGTTCGCTAGGACCCTTCACCGAGCGCCAGAAGTTACCCCGAAGCCCTTGGTCGCCATGAGTCTCCCCGAGCTCATGATTGAATGGCCTATCGGCCATAGAAATTCATACAATAAGAGGTCATACTGAACCCTCAATGTTATAGTGATAGGCTCTGTAGCTTCATTCAGCAAGATAGAAACTGGGTCACAATGACCTGCTCAAAATGGAAAGTGTCAAGCAGCCAGTCGGCCAGACAGTGAGGATGTCATGCCGACCTGGCTCTAATGGAGGTTGAGCCTGTAACCATTGAGGCATATTTCCAACAAAGCAGGCCTCACAACTGAATTCCCTGTGAAATGTCATCAGATGCATGAAATAACCCTCAATGGAGATATCCCATTTAGCCCTTATGAACATCTGCAACATAGATGCCTTGCCTAATTGAGCATGAGGGTGAAAATTGGGTAACAGTCATCAAGCAAGATATATAAATGTGTTGGTTCCAAACCACATCACCCACCCTCCCAAGTTTGAAAAATAAAAAGTGATTCATCGAGACGTCCAAACAATCATTCCATGTCTACCATCATTCGTCATACTCCTACATCTCGTCTAAAGTCCAAAAACCACATCTCACAAATCCGTCACATCTTGGCAGCAACTCTTTATCACAAGGAATCTCATGGCACTCTATCACAATGTACGTATTTTGATAAGGCCAACTCTAGTATCAAAAAGGACCACAATGACATCGATTAGTTGTATGCAAGCGTTATGGTCCTTACAAGGCAACTACTTCAGAAATGTTATTATTGGCATGTCATGGCACCAGTCTCTACATCGACATCGTCAATAGTTTCAAAACACTCAGTAAGCATCCAAGACGTCCCATCCATATAAAAATACCAAAAAAAAAAAGAAAATAAAAAATCCAAAAAAAGAAAAGTCAAGAAAATAGTAAAGAGAAAAATTTCGTCCAATGGTGAAAACCTGGCAAATAGGCACCCTTGATAAGTACCATGATGAAAACTTGGAAAATAGGTGTCATGTGCAAAATAAATTGTCTATTTGGACCTTACACTTGGGGGAAAGTCGTCTCATTTCCCATGCCTTCCTCATGACAGTTACATCCGACCATTTAATCCATATCATTCTAGTCCATTTTTCCCCACCTACCTTGGTCTCCACATAAAAACATGCAAACATCAATCATGCTTTGAGAACACTCTTGACATGTCTATTCTTTGGTCATACACTATTTGTGAAACATCATGTCCTTGTTGTCATAACCTCATTATCCTATACAACATAGTCATTGAAAATCATATGAAAATTCTCTTAGTCTCATGTCTCTCGTCTTTTATGAAAGTCCACCTATCATCCTTTCATGTCTGTCACCTATCTTGGTTTTCCCTTGTCAAATGGTCTAAGGATACTCCATCATGCCATTCAGTCTTGAAAAGATGTCATTCCAAATGCAACCTCCCATGCCAAACAATGTCCTCATCATCATCACCTATCAATTGGTACTCAGGTTGACTAGGGGAAAAATCATGTTTGTCCTCGACATCATTCACATGCATAAAATGTCAAAAAGCCAAAAAAAATCATAAAATGTCAAAAAAATAAAATCATAAAATGTCAAAAAGCCAAAAAAATCATAAAATGTCAAAAAACCAAAAAAATCATAAAATGTCAAAAAGCTAAAAAAGTCATAAAATGTCAAAAAGCCAAAAAAAAAATCATAAAATGTAAAAAAAAAATCATAAAATGTCAAAAAACCAAAAAATCATAAAATGTCAAAAAGCCAAAAAATCGTAAAATAAAAAATATAAAATGTAAAAAAAAAAAAATCAAAAAATGTCAAAAATCCAAAAAAATAAATCAAAAGATGTCAAAAACACAAAAACATCCAAATAACTATCAAAATCCCAAAAACAAAGTCTAGTCAGTCAAGTCAGTCTTTGTCATTGTCGAACTACATTGCCTCTATGACTAAAACATAAGCAAGGCCATCTATCGATGTGCCCTCGAGGCTCCCTATGTCAGTCTTTAGCATTCGTCGCATAAGTCCAACAATGTCAGTCCTGTCAAACATAGTCGCATTGGTCAAATAAGTCAAACATAGTCAAACTAGGACACAACTCAGTCATTGCAAATGTCAACACCAAAATCAGACAACATAAGCCAATTAGTCATCTAGTCAAAATCAATCAAATTGCCAAAACAATGGTAATCTTGTCACTTTTTGGTCCCCTCCAAGATGTGTCTTTCTTGGACTTGGACCTCGTCAAAATATCATTTGCCCTTTTCAGGATGTGTCATTCCTAACAATAGGCACTGTCCAACCATCAACACTGTAAAAAATGTCAACTATTAAATTGTCATGCAATCAACCTTTGACAAACAAACATTGGCAAACACAATTAAATGGTTGTTGAACTTTTCTGGTCTATTTTGTCTTAACATTTGTCCATTTTGTTTGATATGTTTGCTATTTTGTCTTATGTTTTGTTGTTTTGTCTTTTGGTCATATTACTAGCTACCTCGAGGATGTCCCATAAAATATTTAGAGGTGTGATGACGTCTCATGACCTATTTTATTTTTCTTTGACTGTTGTTTGTGGATTGTCTTGACAAAAAGACTGGGGCAACTTTTCCCTTGTTATGAGTTGGGACACTCCTTATCTGTGACTATCTATTTTGCAAGTGGATGACCTTGCACGCCTTGGTTTATGTCGTACCCAGGTGTTTTTTGTCCATTTGTGTCATTTTTACCACCCAATGATGATTTGAGCAATGGCTATTAGTACTTTGACAAATGTTGAAAGTTTCTTTTCCTGTCCCACCCTTCTTTGTTTCCCCTCTAACATTTCTTCTATTCCTTCTTCTTCTAGTCATCTCATCCATTTTGAGAGCACACTCGTGTTCTCTTAACCCGACTATCCTCTCTAGGGGGCATATCGCCTCCTCATCATTCTTCCTCATCTTATTTTTCACTGGGGCACATTCCTGACTTGTTTTCTTTGTCACAATGCAATAAACTGCATTATGACAAAGAGGGGTAAAATGTAGACACATAAAAATGGCCTAGACTCGTAAACCACATTTTTCTATGTCAAACATTCTTCTTAGCATAATAATTATGCCTTTTGATCCACTTTCAATTATTAATTAAATAATTCATAATTATTTAATTAATTCACGCCCTTCTATTCCTCTTGAATATTTAAATGCGTCACTAATTGTCCAATGTCTCTCCATAATTAAATAAATTTAATTAATTATCCTTGTCCATTAATTCCTCTTGATTATTTAAATAGATAAATTTTATTTATTTATTTAAATACGTCATTAATTCTTAAAATTCTTCCTATAATTAAATAAATTCTTTAATTTATTTAATTATTGCCACCTTGGCATTTTCTCAATTTTAAATAAAATTATTTATTTAAAATGATCCTACTTTCTAATTTCTCTCCAAGTAAATAATTTAATTTAATTATTTATTGTCACCTGGTCCCACCCTTTTGAATTAAATTAATTTTTAATTCAAAATAGCAATTTTCTCTCTTAAATCAAATAATTTCTATTCTTATTTGATTTCCCAACCACCTCTTTTTCTGTGTCAATCTTATCTCCTTGTCACATGCATTATCAACCCTTGATTTAATTTTCTCAAATTCAATCTTGTCCACTGATCTCAAATTTGACCTAATGTTGCCCTAACCCTAATTGTGGGTTGTCATATTGAATCTTGTCCATTGATTCTAGGGCACTTGAAAATCTTCAATCTTGGCCATTCATCCAAAATTGTATTTTCTAGAAAATGGCAATTTTGGTCTCATTTGCACATCTCATATCTCTCATACCTCATTCTATTTACATCTTGCAATCTTGTCACCTCATGCTATCTACATCTCATGCAATCTTGTCTTAGGCACTCTTAGCATCTGAGCATTTTGGCATATTTTAGTCACAGTTCATAGTTGCTTACTAGTTGCATAGTTGCATAGTATTGCATTTCATATCAAATCCTTCAACATTTTGCTTTGATATTGGCATAGTCATAGATTACTCACTCAAAATTTGAGGGAAAACTTCATATTTCAGAAAATAGAGAAGGTGTAATAGAGGTCAATCATGGAGGTTGAAGACTTAAGGTGATATCTTTCTTGTTTTCATGTTATTTCCTCTTTTGTGCTTCATTATTCCTTTGGGTTTTTGTTTATTATGCACTAAACTGCTAACCTAAGAATTTCCCATAGTTACAGGTTCAGCACTGTGCCTCAGGTAGCTCTCCGCCCAATGATGAAAGTGTGGTACCGGGACAATAGTGTGGCGTGTTGGCATATCTTAAGTGCACTGGCATCCGTACAACAAGAGGACCAAAAAGATAATGTGAACCGCCAGAAAAAAGGCTGATGACCTAGCTAGTCACTTCCAAAGGGACAAAATAGAGCTATAAAGTAAGACATATACAAACGAATGTGATAAATCAAGTAGATGAGATTTAAGGTGACAAGACTGATCTCACAAAGGTACTCATTCGCAAGCTAGCTCCACAAAGCATGTCCACCTACACATAAGGAGGAATATTGTTGAGGGGTTGTATAGGGGTTTGCCTTAGTCAAACCCCCGTTTTGGTGTTTCCACTTCCACAGACAACCAAGATAGCAACTTTAGAAAGAAATACGATAAAGGAAGAATGAAAGTAAAACATAATAACACTTCAAAATAGTATTATGCTACTCAATGAAATCGTAGAGGAGAGGAGTGAAAGGATTACCACCTCTACCAAGAGCTCACTAGCTAATGGAGGAGAAAATGAGAGGACTCAAGCCCCTGCTACAATGGTGTTGTTCCACACTTGTTGTACAAAGTTATGGAGTGTTGTTGTTGTTGTGGAGTGCAAAGTGTTGCTTGAGAGTGATGGATGTAAGAAAATGCTAGAGAGATTGTGTAGAAAGCTTGCTAGAGGATGTGAAAAAGATGAAAAGCATGAAGGAAGAGTGAATTTGAAGGGAGAATGAGAAAAATGGCCATATTCAGGTCGGTTGGCCAAAGAGGGGCATTACAAATCAACCCTAATGGGAAGTGTAACACCTCTACAGGCTTTAGACGCAGGAATCTGTTAGGGACGTAAGCGCATTGCACGGGCATCCTCGATAGTTATTCTTCTGCCAACGTACAAAATAGATGCCAAGCGGAACAAAGGCAACAGGTTGATGTTAATTTTTTCCTTAGAATTTGGTTTTCTAAGGTGAGGGAGTGTAAAATGGGAATTTGCGTGAGGGGTGCAAATTCGCTCCTATACACATACCTAGAAATATAAGGTTATTTCACTATGTTTCACCTAGCAATTTGATCTAAGCAATCTAATTTTTCAAGTATTCAATTGCAAGAGATAAAGTGAGATTTCAAGAGCAATTCAAGGCATTCAAGATAAAATTTATTGAAGGATCCCTAAATAAGTGTGAAAGTGTAAATAAATACATTTTACAACATTAAATTAAGGAATTATTAGGTTAGTTTTAATTAGTAGGGCCCTAAACTTAATATGAATATGTAAAATACATATTACAACACTAAATTAAGGCATAATTAAGTCCAAACTATCATTAATTCCAAATTAAGTGTGAAAATGTAAAAGGAATGCATTTTTCTACATTACAGTTCCTAATATCCTTGTATATATTGACAACTAAACTTGTAGTTTATTAATTGTTTGGGTCACCATGCATCTACTGAAACATAGAATAAGGAAAGCCCTAAGATTTGACCCTAGGGTTTAAGCACTTTTTCAAATTGATTTCATTAGAGATTTGGGGGTAGCGGGGGTTCGATGGATTTGGACAAGGTGTGTGATTGACTTACAACTTGATAGGTTAATCAACCAACCCTCAACCAAATCTAGAAATGTCCTAATAATGAAATGCAATGATCTAATTTTCCTAATGATGCAAATTATTGTTCTGATGTAAATACAAAAAAATCTAAGATGTCAAAGAAAATCATACAACAAAAACAAAAAGGGAAGGACACTGTGCACCTGTGGTACAAATTTTAGCCTGATTTTTTAGGATGTTTCCTCTGAGGGTGCCACTATCTTACTAGGTCTTTTTTAGATCTATCTTCACATTCCTCTAATGTAGGATCTGCACTTTTGTTTCCCACATGTAAACTTGCGAATCACTATCAGATATTTTTGAAATTGAGTTTTTGTCAGTTGTATAGACCTAGGGTTTTAAATGTAACAATAAATAGTGTCTTCAAACATCCTTTAATCTTCAAAATACCTGAAACCTACACTTTCACAAGAGAGGAAATGTTGTGCCATTTTAGGGGCTTGTATTTGTCAAACCCCGTGCAAGTGTTTCCACTTCCACAATGGTAAATTCAATGATAAATGGATAAATGATACGAAGGAATGATGAAATCACAAAGTGTTGCAACTCACCACCCTTCAATGGCTTCCTTGAAGGATTGAAGTCATGCACATCACTTCAAACTCATGAATATTTCTTTTTTGATTGCTTAAATGCTTAAATGCTTTGGAGACATATAACAAAGGTTAGCCTTCACAAAACAATGATAACATGAACACACATACACTTTTAAATGATGTTGGATCTTGAATTATTGCAATGAAACTCTAATGGTTGCTCTTGAATTGTTGAATAATGCTCTTGATAATAATTCTTGCTCTTGATGTTCACTTCTTTTCACTTTGTTACGTCTCAAAAATGCTGGTTAAAAAACCTCAAGAGGTTTCCAGGCTCTTGGTATGTTTTAGGCTAACGAACAAGGCCTAATGGTGTATGTGAACCTTCTTCTCTTCAAGCTCTGCTAGGCCTAGGCGGGTGCACCTATGCAAATGAAGCAAACTTAAACTATGTGTTTCCTACTTGGGAAATCTATCCACAATGGCAATTGGGAATGGAGAGATGTAAGCCTAATTTGGTATAAATTGTATAACCAATATCAAGGTGAAGTTCATTAATATGTTTAGTTAATAGATGTATGGTTTTGAAAATACATTTGATAAATTTAATTGATGAAATGGGTAAGACTAGTGCCTTGTTGGGTAGATGGAGTCAAATGAAGATCTAGGATGAATGACTTGTATTAGCTATAACTCAAACTATTTTGCACACTTATGTTGGTTTATTTCTTGTATAAATGTGTGGGAAAGTGATTGAAAAACTCTACTTATTGATCCAACTAACACAACTAGGTTACTTATGATATATCAAAAGGATTTTAATCATTTCTTGAAGGAACCAATTAACTAAATCATGCAGGAACAACAGATGATACCAAATTGGAGACAAAATGGCAATCCTAATTATATGGCTCTTCTTACTGATCCAAATAACATTTCGAGATTATTGTGATTGACTAGAAGGGATTTAATTATTTTAAAGAAACCGATTAATCACACCACACAAGAACAACAAATGTGCCTTGATAAATAAACTATATCCTTGATACATTGATTTAAATAATAAGAAAATATTAAGTTGGAGACAACCAAATAATTGTATATGTTTAGCAAACAATTGATACCAATATGAAGCCATAAGAGATCTTTCATTGATTTCTTCAAAATTATTCTTGCAACATAGTCTTTCAAAATGTAAACATTATGGAATTCTTTTGCTATCTATCTATTATCCCTATTCACTTTTTCTACTTCCTTCCTATTGCTATGTATCTGACTTATATATTAAAATATTGAAGAGGACACACCTCTTTGTGAATTTCTTTTGAAACTAACAACTTACAATAATTAAACATAAACAATTAGGCTCTAGCAAGCCATAGATGGATTCTAGTAATATGATATAAATAATTCGGCCTTAAGTGAGTATCAAAATATTTTGTGGCATTTCTCACAACAATCTCCATGGTTGCCATTTTCTCCAAGTGCTCGAATGACTCATCCAATGCTGACTCTTCAATTTTGGCTACTTCCAAGGCTTTATGCAACACCCTCTTGCACTCTCTTAACCACTCATCCTGACCCTTCAACTCTCCATTATCTTCAAATAATGTAAGCCCTCCACCTTTTGTAGCATTAGTTAATCCTGTCGCATCTGCCCAGAGTTCCTCATAATATTCATTGTGCTTCTTCACTATAGCTTCAACATTTGTGGTAGCCCCGCTATCAGAAACACCTTTCTTTTGCATTTCCTGAATTTCTCATGTATTCGGTCATCTATCCTTTTGTGTTCCTGAATTGTAGCATGATTCTTGGAATGGATTGAACATAGCTTATTCATCCAAATAATTAAATTAGCATATATTTTTTGAAATGCTACAATGATTGTATCAAACCTGGATTTGTTTACTTGATCATGTACATATGATCCTTCACCCTTATCCTTTAATTGTGAACTCTCCCCTTGAGTCAGTGGCTTAGTAGATTCCTTCAATGTATTTTTAACCATATCCTTCAGAAAATCATTCTCTTTGAGTATCCTCTCATTATTCATTTTGTACATGTCATTTTCCTTAATCAACATTTGGATCTAAGCTTTATTTAGTTTAGAAACATTGATGTCAATCTCAGCTGTAGCCACAAGATCAACCTCTCCTACTTTTAATGTCATAACATAGACAAATGCTTTTTCAGTACTGTATATAATTACAAACTTCTTGTGTGGAGGATACAGAGCCTAGATCATGAGAGAACCTTCGTCAAGATTATACTTTGACCCCATGCACACCTTCGTAACTCCTTTAAGACTAAGCTTATGTGTAGCACTGTTATCTTGCAAGAAGCTATAAAAAACAAGAGTAGAATTCAAATCCAAACTTGGGAAAATCATTACACCATAGTCCTCAAATAATTTCCTTCCTCATCGTAGAGTCATATCCTTCATCTCATTTTCTACTCTTAACTTCAAAGCATTCAATAGTTGATCCTCATTGTTTGGTGTTATGTTTGTAACAGATTCTCTTATTGATTTCACTTTTTGTTTGTACAAGAAGGATCTAAATTTTGGGGATTTTACAAACTCATCATCAACAACAAAGGATCTATAAGCCAACTTCCTCGTGTCTGTATCAGAACCCTATTCAATTTCTTGCTCTCTAAGGGGAGAATTATAATCCTCAATTCTCAATTTGGGAATTTTATTAGTTGGCCTTCAAGATTCCTTATCATTAGATGAATCCTCACTAGAGGATAATAGCTCTGCTTCTTGTATTTCTTTTATCCTTTGTTCTACCCCCTTTTATATTCATCAATAGCCTTTTCAACTTCCCTCTCTTCCATGTTCTTGACAAGTTCATCATATGGATAGGGTATATGATCATACCCACCCAAGTTTACCTTTTTTTTGGAAAAATCAGTGTATCCTTCTGGATCAAATCCTTTCCTTGGTGGAGCCCTTTTAAAATTGAAGTGCAATAGCTTGTCCAAAATCAAGTCATACCCCTCTTTTGACAGTACAGAGAAATCTTCAAAGCACAGAGTACTTGGCATGAATGTCTGCTTTCCAAAAGCACCTAGATTCATAACACTCGAGTAATCCATTTGTCTAACAATCTCCAAATATGCAATTCTATATGGTGTTGTCCTTGGAAAAATAAATGGTGTATCCTCAAAACCATAAACCCTTATCATGGTGGCATCCACATAACAATACCAATCCCCCCAATTGTGACCAATAGTTATAGGTCCATTGAAATCCTTGGGCCTAAGGAACCTCTTAATTTCATTAGATAATGAGTGATCACAAGGATAGTTGAAAAATATATATAATTTCTTGACAAAATACTCCTCAAAATGAACATACCTGGAGTTGAAAAATCTGCTATCTCATTTAGTAGTCCATAATTGTATTGGTAGTGGTTTATCCTCTTTGTCAAATTGTGCAACCCTTAATTCCTCTGGCCACATCACTATTTCTTGCTTGTAATACATTATTATATGCATGAAAATGGAATAATTCTTAAAATGCAGTGTAGGGGATCCATTTTTAATTGCAATTAGCCCCAAATCAATTCATTTGAAAATATGTGTAGCATAGTCAAATGGCCTAGCATTATGGTATTGAACATTAACAACAATCACCATTGGTACAATTGACATAAACTCAGGGGCTTGAGTCCCTAACACCTAACACACTGAGAAGTATGTGTATTTTAAACAGGGTTCAAATAAGTCAACATGAAAGGGAGGCCCATCATTATAATCAAGTGGAACTAGACCTCCATCCTTCTTGGGCCTATGCAATGGTAATCTCCACCCTCTATAGGTTGTATCCATTCTCCAATATTCTTTCTCTAAAGCCTCATCTACAATAACTTCATCACAGGTGTCGTTTAGGTCAAAAATTTCACAAATTGTAGCTTCAGACACATGTATAAAAGGTTTTCCTAATGAATTATAGATAGCCTTGAGGTCTGGATTGTATTGGGTATCCATGAGTTTTACTTGTTCCACATTTATGAATATATTAGGGACAATCAACTTTCCTAGGTTAAAGTTCTAGGGATTGCATACTGGTTCAAACCAATCCTTCTGATGATAATCAAACATAAATAGCTTGTATCCTCGAATAGGGGTCCATACATCCCCTATATGCCTACACTAGTCTTCAAATCTTTCCACATCAACCCAAAGTTGTGCAGAACACCTTGCCTTTGGTCTTGAACCAGGCAGTTGCTCAATGAGATCTTGGTTCAATCTTCTCTCATTCGTTTTTGGTTCATCCCTTGTTTCAATTTTCTTTTTCTTACACCTAGGTTGACTACCCTCACTTTGTTGTTTTCTACTCTTCAATTTTCCAGAGCTTGAACCCTCGATTTTATCTTCTCAAGGTGACATAATTGAAAATATAATTACAAGGAATTTGCAAGCTTACTTGAAAGTTTTCGGCCGCACTAAATTTTTTGACCTCTGCCTGCTCTCCCATTCCTTTTGCTGCCAATCCTAAAAATTCTTCTTGCTTATTCTTCTTTCAATTAGAGAATATCTATACAATGTACCTCCATGTGGCCATTAATGTCCAACTCTAAACACAAATGTAACAGGTTTTTGAATTTCTCAATGTCAGATTGAGTAATTATATCAGTGAGACTTGTTCAAACTCTGACCGATCTATGTATTCAACCCAAATGTTATTCTTTTGATCATCTTTCATGGTCTGGAAGATCAAATAATTTTCCTATTACTGCTGAATGATTGGCCTTACATTTATTTTTTAATCCATATCACTTTCAGGAAGAGATTTGTGAAGTCAACTAGATATCAAAGTTGTCGCTAAGTGTCATTCCAATGAACTTTGATCCATTGATAGTACCATTGACATGAGAATAAGCATCGCTAAGGGGTGTGAAAGATACTCCAATTTCATTAGTCTCCTCGACGTGTTTCCTTCATTACCCTCTTCCTTCGGATGAATTGACAAGACTCTTGTCAAAATTACGTTCATCGGTGTAGCATATGAAGCCGGAAGGAAAAAAAACTTACTCTGATAGTACATGTCTCCCCAACGTGTTTCCATTTGTCTTATCGATGAGACAAAATGAATTTCTTACTGATGAGGGTCCATCGACATGACATGCATGCTCGGGATGACTTGAGGATTTTACCCCAATAGTATTGTTCTTGTCGATAACCTTTTCGTTGGTGGGACGACAAGCCTTGTCTTCCCGAATATGTATCCTCCAAAGTTGTTGATCATTGTGATATGGTTGACCTTTTTTTGATATGCAAGAAATGCTTAACTTGAGAGGCTATGACTAATGGATCAAAGAGACATATACCTAGTCCTGTCGATATGATCCGTTTGTTTAGAAGCTCTTACTCAATGATGACTAGACAAATTTTTGGTGTGTCAAAAGTTCAAGTCTGATGGGATCATTTGTGAATATGGCATGCAAAATGGACTATAACAATTTGTGTTGTTCTCTGCACTTAAAATATAGCGGCCTTGTGGGGTTCATGAATGTAGGATATAAAAAGTGTGAATTTTTGTTTACAATCCCAACAATGGATCTAACTAGGAATGTATACCCCGTGTGGGTATATAAAGAATTAAAATCATTGGGAGAGTAGACCAAGTGGCTTGTGATATTGGATGGTAATAGAAATGAGGGAAAATCAAGAGCGGTGAAAATGATATGAAGTCCTATACTAATGTGCATGGAAAAGATTTATTTTAGAAGGTTATCCAAGAATTGTCCATGCATTGGCAATCCCTAACCTTCATCTATTCTACTATGCATGGAAAGTTTTAAGAAAATAAATGCTTTAGGAATTGTCCATGCACTGGAAATTCCTGTTCTTATCCTGTCATGTTCTATAGGTAGTATGAATCTTCTCCAACTTTTCCAATGATGACAAATGGTCCTAACCATAGGGCCTGAAATTTTTTGTGCTTTCCTTTATATCAATTTCTAGCATTCCACATGAGGACCATGCCATTTATTTCAAATTTTCTATTCTTTTTCTTTTTATCATACAATTATTTCATTTGCAGTAGTTTCTTCATATTATGTTGTTGTGCTTGATTTCTAACTTCATCAAGTTCTATCAATTCTTCCATCCTCTCCTCCATAGGTTTAGGGATGTTTAAGTACTCCTACAAGATGAGCCTACTCACTGATAGAAGATTATGTAAAGGGAGCCTAGCCTGATCCCATTCAGAAGTTCAAATGGAGACTTTCCAATAGCCTTCTTCACAATGATCTTTTCTTCCCATAAGGATGATTTTAACTTGGAATCCTAGGCCTTCTTATTGTTGTCCAACATCCTCTTTATGATTTTTAGGATACTTTTGTTACTAGATTCAGCTTGCCCATTCACCTATGGATGGTAAGGCGAAGAATATGAGATGACTATTCCATAAGACTGGAAAAATTCCTTGAACTCATCAAATCTAAAATAGATCACATTGTCAATTATAATTCCTGCAGGTACACCGAATCTGGTGATAACATTTTCCATCAAGAAGTTTATTACCACTTTTTTGGTTGTTTGCTTAGTAGGCACAATTTCCACCCATTTTGTAAAGTAGTCAATGGCTACTAATATCCATTTGTGTCCTCCACTAGATTTTTTTGCAATTTCTCCTATAAAATCAATTCCCCATTGGTGGAATGGAGCCTCAACCTACATAGGTCTTAGAGGCAACGCCCCTTGATACTTCAATTTTTTGGAATTTTTTTGACATACCTCACATTTTCTAGTATAGTCATGTGCATCATTGAAAACCTTAGGCAAATAGTACCCTACCCTTAATATCTTAT
The DNA here is from genome assembly GCA_007258455.2 of Sequoia sempervirens. NCBI lineage: Eukaryota > Viridiplantae > Streptophyta > Pinopsida > Cupressales > Cupressaceae > Sequoia > Sequoia sempervirens. The sequence goes on along the minus strand of VDFB02339509.1, from coordinate 74,179 downwards.
GAGTAGTGGTTTTTACTGAGAAATTCCCCCCACATATTCCTTCATGCATCTCCTTGAAGACATGACTCGCTTGATGCTCATCTAAGCACAACAATAGAACACCATCCCTATTTTTCTAGTAGAGGTCACCCTTCATGAATACATATTTTGAGGCCTGCAACTTGAGTGTCCTCTTTCTGTTGTCATCATACCCTTCTAAACATTTCAAGTGTTTATGATAGTACACAACATTAGTGTACCATGATGTGTGCTCAATACTGGTGACTATATTTTCTTCATTCCCCACATTACTTATTTGGGAAGCCTCCAAATTTTTTTCAACCATCAATTTGGCCAATCCTTGTCCTCTTATAAGGTTGGTGATCTGAAACTCAATATCAAACTCTTGGATTCTGTTTATCCACCAGAACCCGTGCCGTGTTGTTTTAATTTGTACAAATACACCTTTCATAGCAGTGTTAGGCACATAAGCTATAACTTTTTCTCCCACTAGATATGGTCTAAATGCTTTGACAACTCTTACCAATCCATAGGCTTGTTTCTCCACAATATCATATTTCAATTCTGCGTTTTGGCGGGATTTGCTAAAGAAGGAGACTGGTTGTTCATGTCCTTCACCATTCTTTTGGAGCATCACTGCAACAATTGTGTGATAAGATGCGAATGAAAGGACTTGGAAATGTTTGTTGAAATCTAGAGATTTCAATATTGGAGCTTCTTTGATTGCTCTTTTTATGGATGCATCTATAGCTTCAACTGTCCAATCAATCTTTGCACCTTTCTTTAGCATCTTTGATATTGGCTTTACTATCTCAACAAAATTTGATATGAATCTTCTTACAAAATTGATTTGTCCAAAGAAGGATTGAATAGCCATAACTATCTTGGGGATAGGTATCTTGTCAATGGCCTCCACTCTTTCAGGATAAATCCTTACGCCCTCCTTAGAAACTATATTCCCAAGTAACTTTCCTTCTATTACTAAAAAATTAACACTTTTTTAGGATTAAGGGAGATGCCATATTCCAATGCTTTTAGAAATATTTTTTCAAGGTGAGCCACATGATCCTTTTCCTTCTTGGAATATGCAGTTAAATCATCTTGGTAGACTACAATTATCACATTAATAAGGTCAACAAAAGAAACATCCATTACCCTTTGAAATGTTGCACCAACATTTGTGAGTCCAAATGGCATCCTAACATAAACATATGTTCCCCATGGTGTAGTGAAGGTTGTCTTGTATTGTTCTGATTCTTTAGCCTTCACTTGGTTATAGGCTGAAAATTTGTCCATCATGGATAGTAACTCACAGCCTGTAACCCTTTGTAGCATAGCCTCAATGTTTGGAAGTGGGTAATTATCTTTGAGAGAAGATACATTCAGATTTTGGAAGTCTACACAAAGCCTTATATCTCCATTTTTCTTTCTGACTGGAACTAAATTGGAGACCCAAGATGAATGTCTGATTGGCTTGATAATTCCTCCTTCCCTAAGCTTCATAAGTTCTTCATGCATTTTGGGTTCCAAAGTAGGGTTTATAGTTCTTTGTTTCTGCTTGAATGGTTTTGCATCTGGCTTCAATGGGATCTCATGTTGGAACAAATCTTCTCTATATGCTTTAAGATCCTCATAGGACCATGCAAAAACGTGCTTGTATTTCCTTAATAGTGCAATCAACATTTTTTTGATTGTTAGATTTATCTTCTTTTTGATGTATACCCTTTTGGTGCCAACTCATTCCCTAGGTTGATCTCTTCAACATCTCTTTTTATTGGTATTTGTTTCATGAGAGCATGATCATTTCCATCAAAAACTCTTTCTAGTGCCACAAGTCCTTTAGGAAGTTTGTTGGTTTTGAGCTACACAACTTCTTTTCCAAACATAGTTTGTTTTCCATCTACTTCTTCCACAAATGCATTAAAATCAATCTCTTGTGCTTCATATTGATCAATGAAATGTAGAAACTTGATGATATCAGTGTCATAATTGAAAAAATTTCAACTATAGATGTTATCAGGGATGGCAGGTCTTGTTTTGAATTAAACTTGTGAAACTCCAACCAGGGTCATATCATCTTATTTTAGAGCTACATTGGCTAGGAAATCTGCCATCAAGTTTTTGGACCTATCTATCCATTCAATAGAAAAGGCATCGAATAGTTCAATTGTGTCCCACACAACATTTCTATACTATTTTAGCCTTTTGATTTTTGCAGCATATCTTGATTTGATCTATGAAATGATCAACTTAGAGTCTCCAAGAATAGTTAGCAATTTGATTTTGTGTTTGATAGCCATATTCAAACCAATTAGCAGGGCTTCATACTCTACTATGTTATTTGTCCATTGAAATATCAACAAGAATGAATACTTGAATGTAGTACCCTTTGATGAAATAAAAACTACTCTTGCTCCATTTCCTTCCTGACTACATGCTCCATCAAAATACATCTTCCATACACCATGCTGATTGTTGGAAACAAGCTTATCAATTGGATCAATATTCACTAGTTCAGACTGGGAAGGCTCTATTATGAAACTTCCTAAATCCACATCACAAAAGCAGTTTAATTGATTTTGAGTGACATAGTCCACAATCTGATTCACCCTTGGCTCTCTATATAGCTTTATATCTTCACCATTTACTGGTATTGTGGCATAAGACAAGTCAAATTGTACTTTTCCTCCAACTATTGTAGTCCATTATCTTGACACAAGCATCCCAAAATGTGGAGGTGTATCAATTACAACTATGTCAATATTATAAGCTACATGTGGATAAGCAACCAACTTCACTTCTACATCTTTCATAATTCCTACCACTAGGACATGCCTACTATCCATAGCGTAGCATTTACCACTAGTAGTGTCTACCCACATGCCAAGCTATTTCATGACCCCTACTGGCATGATGTTGATAATAGCACCTGAATCTATCATACAATTTCTTACCAATTTGTTATTTATGAGCAGTGTAGTAAGGAATGGATCAATTTGTGGAGGATTCACCAATGCATCTCCAAGACAAACTTTAGGAACTTTTAATTCTCCCTGCTTGCTATTATTGATCTTATTGGTCTCTTTATTCTTAGAGTTTGTATTTCTATTAGTTCCATTAGATATTAGTTGAATAGCACTATCCTTATATTCCTTTATTTTCATCATCTCTAATAATGGCACATACATCTTTAGCTGGGACAAGGCCTGTGTGAAGCCGAAAGAGGTACTTTATGTTTTGGTTATCTTCTTTTGTTCCAGTGGATCTCCTTTACTCTCCTCTTTTTCTCTTTTGTTTGTTTCATCAGTCTTCTGATTGTCTTTGGGTGGCTCCTTATTTTCTTCTTTGGGAGTATGTTTTTGTTCATTTCAATTTAGTTCCTTATTTTCCATCCTCTTTGGTTTTTCTTGTACTGCTTTTTTTTTTTCACAAATACTCCTCTTGGAGCACCTCCATTTGTGTTTATTGCTTTGTTTCTGATCCTATAATTACTTTTCGCTTACTCTACTGCAACAATAGTTAATTCTCTTATCTCTTCCTTTGTAGGCATCCTTATTCTATATTTATTTGGCTAAGATGGTGCACAAGGAGGATATGGTTCGTCATTTCTTTCATCATAATTAGAAAAGACTTTTTGTTCTACCATATGAATATTGAACCTTTGGTTATCAACATCATACTCATAGCCTTCTTCTTTTGAAGATGAATATCCCTGCTCAATCGGATGGAGGGTGTGAGAAGTTAAATATATTGTATGATTCTCTTCTTCATTGTCCACTGGTCTTTTTTCTTCTAGTATTGATTGAGCTACAACACAATGATAAGGGGAATGTGACAACTTGCAGACTTGACACCAAGGATTATTTTTGACCATGTATGCTCCTCTCTTCTTTAAGGGGTCAAGAGTCTCCTTATTCTTAGGCCTACCAATTATGGGATTTCCATCCTTCTAGCTTGTGTTATATGGCATATCATGCAACTTTGGTCTTTCATTTCTATATGTATTCTCTTGCTTGTTCTAAGGATTTTTAAAATTTTGGGGAACCCTGAGATTATCTCTCTTACCAATCATCCCAACAACCTTTCTATTGTTCTTAATAGTCAATTTCATCTTTTGTGCTTCAATTAAACTTCTAGGGAACCTATTTCTAAGTTCATATCCTATCTTCAGATCAAAGGATTTTACGTAAATACTTAAGGCTACAAGGTCAGTTAGTTTGGACCTAGGTGGTATCTTATTGTGCAATTTGGAGAACCTATGGTTGGAGTCAAAAACTGACTCATTCTGATGTTTTTGGATACTTATTAGTTCATGTAAGGCAAACTCAGGGGCACACTGATTCCCATATTTCTCTAGAAACTGATTTTGGAAGTCTGATATAGAATTAATTGTAGCATCAGGAAAACCATTAAACCAATCCCTTGCCTCTCCAGTTAATGACATCATGAATAACCTCATATTCACATCCTCATGCTCCATACCAATATGTTGAACAAAAGCATTAAAATTTCTAATATGTTCTTTAGCTAATATCACATTATTCCTAATGAACTTGGGAACCATATTTCTCCAATTACTATCCATTGGGTATGGGTGCAATTGATACCCTAATAGATCAAATTGTCTGCATGGGTTTGTAGGATTTTGTGAAGGAAAGTTCAAGGGTGGTGGATTAGGGCAGTATTGGTACCCATATTGAGGTTGATGGTAAGCATTTTGTTGGATGTGTTGTTAGGAGTACATATTTTGATAGGGCACATGTTGCTGATATTTTGGGGCATATTGTTCACTTGGTGGCGGATAATTTTGGGGAATATTGCCATATTTTGAATGATGGGTCCTTGGTGACACATTTTGTTGAGTACATTGTTGTGGGTTACCCCTATATTAAATGGCAATCTAGGAGCACCAAAAGCCTTAGATGAACCCATGTTAACACCTTTCTTGTGTGGAGGTACATACATAGGTTGTTTTATTGCTTGTATATTTAATTGAGCCAATTGTTGATTCATCGCCTGACTTTCTTGTATTGTATGTTGCCTCCTAAGTTCTTGCATATGACATTCAAGATGTAATTCAATCTCTTGGTTTGTCATACTGCTAAAATCATCAATAGTTTGATCAGTCAACCCCTTTTTGTCTTCTTCTCTTTGTTGTGATGAAAATTTCCTATCATATTCCTCTTGATTCGATTCTCTTTCTTCTTCCAATTATTGTTCAAACTCTTTCACCTTTTGAGGATACAATTTGAAATTGAGGATATTGTTATTTACATTGCTTCCTTCAGGGGGTGTTGAGGGATTTCCACCATCAGTGTGAAATGGAGAGTTGAATATTGTAAAGGGATTCTCTGATGTGTTCACATTATCTTCTGCCTGTTTGGATGTTATCTCACCATTATTTGTATTTTTTCCATGAGGAGATCCATGCTTGTCTGTCCACCTTGCATTGCTCTTCTTGGGACTCTCTTGGTGTAAATATCTTCTTCCATTCATGTTTGATGATATGGTTATTCTCTGATGTCTATCTTCTATCCTTTCTGATATGATATTCACTTTATCACTCATAAAATCTCTTCAGAGTCGCCACCTACTATTCATAAGTAGGAGAATAATTTTCTTCCCAATGAAGTGTTTACCTTCTTGATATTTGAACTAACTCTATACTGGAAGGCTTGGGTTTAGAATTGGCTCCCCAATGGAGTCTCCAATCTGTTAAGTCTTAAAAACACTGGTTGAAAAACCTCAAGAGGTTGCCAGGCTCTTGGTACATTTTAGGCTAATGAATAATGCCAAATGGTGTATTTGAACCTTCTTCTCTTCAGGCTCTGCAAGACCTAGGCAGGTGTACCTATGCAAATGAAGCAAACTTAAACTATGTGTTTCCTACCTGAGAAATCTATCCACAATGGCAATTGGGAATGGAGAGATGCAAGCCTAATTTGGTATAAATTGTATAAGCAATATCAAGGTGAAGTTCATTAATATGTTCAGTTAACATATGTATCATTTTGAAAACATATTTGATAAATTTAAGTGATGAAATGGGTAAGACTAGTGCCCTACTGGGTAGATGGAGTCAAATGAAGATCTAGGATGAATGACTTGTATTGGATGTAACTCAAACTATTTTGCATAGTTATGTTGGTTTATATTTGGTATAAACATGTAGGAAAGTGATTGACAAACTCTACTGATTGATCCAACTAACACAACCAGGTTACTTATGATTTATCAAAAGTATTTTAATCATTTCTTGAAGGAACCAATTAAATAAATCATGCAAGAACAACAAATGATACCAAATTTGAGACATAATGGCAATCCTAATTATATGGCTCTTCTTACTGATCCAAATAACATTTCCAGATTACTGTGATTGACTAGAAGGGTGTTAATTCTTTTAAAGAAACCAATTAATCACACCACACAAGAACAAATGTGCCTTGATAAATTAAATATATGCTTGATACATCAATTTAAATAATAATAAAATATTAAGTTGGAGACAACCAAATAATTGTATATGTTTAACAAAAAATTGATACCAATATGAAGCCACAGAATCAGAGATCTTTCATTGATTTCCTCAAAATTATGCTTGCAACATAGTCTTTCAATATGTAAACATTATGGAATTCTTCTGCTATCTATCTATTATCCCTATTCGCTTTTTCTACTGCCTTCCTATCGCTATGTATCTGACTTATATATCAAAACTTTGAAGAGGATGCACCCCTTCGTGAATGTCTTTTTGAAACTAACAACAACTTACAATAATTAAACATAAACAATTAGGCTCTAGCAAGCCACAGATGGATTCTAGTAATATGATCTAAATAATCATGTCTTAAGTGAGTATCAACATCTTTTGTGGCCTTTCTCACAATGATCTCCATGGTTACCATTTTCTCCAAGTGCTCAAATGACTCGTCGAATGTTGATTCTTCACTTTTGGCTACTTCCAAGGCTTTATGCAACATTATTTTGCACTCTCTTGTCCACTCGTCCTGACCCTTCAGCTCTCCATTATCTTCAAATAATGTAAGCCCTCCACCTTTTGTAGCATTAGTTAATCCTTTCGCATCTTCATGGAGTACCTCATAATAGTCCTTGTGCTTCTTCACTATATCTTTAGCATTTGTGGTAGCCCCGCTATCAGAAACACCTTTCTTTTGAATTTCCTAAAATTTCTCTTGTATTCGGTCATCTATCCTTTTGTATTCCTTAATTGTAGCATGATTCTTGGAATGGATTGACCATAGCTTATTCATCCAAATAATTAAATTAACATATCTTTTCTGAAATTCTACAAAGATTGTATCAAATCTGGATTTATTTACTTGATCATGTACATATGATCCTTCACCCTTATCTTTTAATTATGAACTCTCCCCTTGAGTCGGTAGCTTAGTAGAATCTTTCAATGTATTTATAACCATATCCTTCAAGAAATCATTCTCTTTGAGTATCCTCTTATTATTCAATTTGTACATGTCCTTTTCCTTAATTGACATTTGGATCTGAGCTTTATTTAGTTTAGCAATAGTGATGCCAATCTCGGCTGTAGCCATAGGATCAACCTCTCCTAGTTTTAATGTCATGACATGGCCAAATTATTTTTTAGTGTCAATAATTACAGACTTCTTGTGTGGAGGATACAGGGCCCAGATGATGAGAGAACCTTGGTCAGGATTATAGTTTTATCCTGTGTACACCTTCATAACTCCTTCAGGACTAAGCTTATGTGTAGCACTATTATCTTCCAAGAAGCTGTCAAAAATAAGAGTAGAATTTAGATCCAAACCTGGGAAAATCATTACACCAGAGTCCTCAAATAATTTCCTTCCTCGCTCTAGAGTCATATCCTTCATCTCATTTTCTACACTTAACTTCAAAGTATTCAATAATTGATCCTCATTGTTTGGTGTTATGTTTGCAACAAATTCTCTTATTGATTTCCCTTTTTGTTTGTACAAGAAGGATCTAAATTTTGGGGACTTTACAAACTCATCATCAGCAACAAAGGATCTATAAGCCATCTACCTCGTGTATGTATCAGAACCCTCTTCAATTTCTTGCTCTCTAAGGGGAGACTTATAATCCTCAATTCTCAATTTGGAAATTTTATCAGTTGGGCCCCAAGATTCTTTATCATCAGATGACTCCTCACTAGAGGATAATAGATCTGCTTCTTGTATTTCTATTATCCTTTTTTCTACCCCCCTATTATATTCATCAATAGCCTTTTCAACTTCCCTCTCTTCCATGTTCCTGATCAAGTCATCATATGGATAGGGTATATGATCATACCCACCCAAGTTTACCTTTTTTCTGGAAAAATCAATGTATCCTTCTAGATCAAATCCTTTCCTTGGTGGAGCCCTTTTCAAATTGAAGTGCAATAGCTTTTCCAAAATCAAGTCATACCCCTCTTTTGACAGTACAGTGAAATCTTCGAAGCACAAAGTACTTGGCATGAATGCCTGCTTCCCAAAAGCACCTAGATTCATAACACTCAAGTAATCCATTTGTCTAACAATCTCAAAGTATGCAATTCTATTTGGTACTATCCTTGGAGAAATAAATGGTGTATCCTCAAAACCATAAACCCTGATCACGGTGGCATCCACATAACAATACCAATCCCCCCAATTGTAACTAATAGTTATAGGTCCATTGAAATCCTTGGGCCTAAGGAACCTCTTAATTTCATTAGATAATGAGTGATGACAAGGATAGTTGAAAAATCTATATAATTTCTTGACAAAATACTCCTCAAAATGAACATAACTGGAGTTGAAAAATTTCCTATCCCATATAGTAGTCCATAATTGTATTGGTAGTGGTTTACCCTCTTTATCAATTTGTGCAACCCTTAATTCCTCTAGCCACATCCCTGTATCTTTCCCTAATACATTATTATATGCATGAAAATGGAATAATGCTTGAAATGTAGTGTAGGGAATCCATTTTTAATTGCCATTAGTCTTGAATCAATTCCTTTGAAAATATGTACAGCATAGTCAAATGGCCTAGCATTATGGCACTGAACATCAGTAGCAATCACCATTGGTACAATTGACATAAATTCAGGGGCATCAGTCCCTAACACTCGACACAATGAGAAATATGTGTATTTTAAATAGGGTTGAAATAAGTCGACATGAAAGGGAGGCCTATCATTTTCATCAATTGGAATCAAACCTCCATTCTTCTTGGGCCTATGCAATTGTAATTTCCACCCTCTACAGGTTGTATCCATTCTCCAATATTCTTTCTCTAAAGCCTCATGTACAATAACTTCATCACAGGTGTTGTTTAGGTCAAAAATTTCACAAATTGCAGCTTCAGACACATGTATAAAAGGTTTTCCTAACGAATTACAGATAGCCTTGAGGTCTGGATTGTAATGGGTAGCTAGGAGTTTTACTAGTTCCACATTTACAAATATGTTAGGGACAATCAACTTTCCCAGGTTAAAGTTCTAGGGATTGCATACTGGTTCAAACCTTTCCTTCCAATGATAATGAAACATAAATAGTTCATATCCTTGAATAGGGGTCCATACATCCCCTATATGCCTACAATTGTCTTCAAATATTTCCACATCAGCCCTAAGTTGTGTAGAATGCCTAGCTTTTGGTCCTGAAGAAGGTAGTTGCTCAATGAGATGTCGATTCAATCTTCTCTCATTCGTTTTTGGTTCATCCCTTGTTTCAATTTTTTGTTTTTTTACTCCTAGGCTGGCTACCCTCACTTTGTTGTTTTCTACTCTTCGATTTCCCAAAGCTTGAACCCTCAATTTTATCTTCTCAAGGTAACAAAATTGAAAATATAATTACAAGGAATTCACAAGCTTACTTGAAAGTTTTCGGCCACACTAAATTTTTTGACCTCTGCCCGCTCTCCCATTCCTTTCACTTCCAATCCTGAAAATTCTTCTTGCTTATTCTCCTTTCAATCAGAGAATATCTATACAATGTACATCTGTGTGACCATTAATGTCCAGCTCTGAACATGAATGTAACAGGTTTTTTAAATTTCTCAATGTTAGATTGTGTAATTATATTAGTGAGACTCATTCAAACTCCGATTGATCTTTGTATTGAACCTGAATGTTATTATTTTGATCATATTTCATGGTCAAGAAGATCAAATAATTTTCCTACCGATGTTGAATAATTGGCCTTACATTTGTTTTTTAATCCATATCACTTTTGAGAAGAGATTTGTGAAGTCTAACTAGATATCAAAGTTGTCGCCAAGTGTCATTCTGATGAAATTTGATCCATTCATATTACCATCAGCATGAGAATAGGAATCACTAAGGGATTTGAAAGTTACTCCGATGTCATTAGTCTCCTCGACGTGTTTCCTTCATTGCCCTATTCGTTTGGATGAATCGCAAGACTCTTGTTGAAATTACTTTCATCGGTGTAACATATGAAGTCGGAAGGAAAAGAAAAACTTACTTCGGTAGTACATGTCTCCCCGACGTATTTCCATTTGTCTTATTGGTGAGACAAAATGAATTTCTTACCGATGAGGGTCCATCAACATGACATGCATGCTCGGGATGACTTGAGTATTTTACTTTGATAGTATTGTTCTTGCTAATAAACTTTTCATCAATGGGACGATAGGCCTTGTCTTCCCAAATATATATCCTCCAAAGTTGTTGATCGCTATGATACAATTGACCTTTTTTCAATATGCAAGAAATTCTCAATTTGAGAGGCTACGACTTATGGATCAGAGAGACATATACCTAGTCCTTTTGATATGATCCATTTGTTTAGAAGCTCTTACTCAATGATGACCAGAGGGATTTTTGGTGTGTCAAAAGGTCAAGTCTGATGGGATCATTGGTGAATATGGCATGTGAAATGGACTATAACAATTTGTGTTGTTCTTTGCACTTAAAATGTGGTGGCCTTGTGGGGTTCATGAATGTAGGCTATAAAAAGTGTGAATTTTTTTTACAATCCCAACACACTTCTTGATAGTTAATTTTGCTTAATGTTCAAATGATGCAATAAATAGGTATTATATTCTATTATTCTAATTTATTGAAAATTAAATCCTGACAGTTGACTTTAAATATTTGAATTTCAAATAATAAAATATTGTCACCAACATATTTGAATTTGGAGCCAAAATAGGAGGACATAGGCACCCTATGCGCCAGTGTCCCAACCCTATTTTCTAAAGTTTAAAGTGTCGAGGACAAAGTATTAAATGAGATGATTTATTTTATGCTTGCAAATTATCAGAAAAGATTTAAAATAAGTTGTGGAATACATAATTTTGGAAATTAGGAGCTTAATTAGGTCCAATAACTTAAAGTGGAGCAAAACATAGTGTGAAATTTTCAAGGGTGATAATTTATAATGCTACATTTAGCCCCCACTTTAGTGAGAATATGAGCTTACACTTAGACTCACACTAAAGCAGAGAATATGTGTCAAGAGGGGTTTGGTTGTACAAATGTTGAAAAGATTTGATGAATAGGGATGAAGGGGGATGTAGAAGCCCCCATGATCCAATATCCCATGGAAAACCAACATAAGCAAAAAGGAACACACACATGCATGATATGCAACAAGACAACAAACATAAACATACAATGTCAAAAAACATGAATTATACACAATGAAAACACATGTCATGATGGAATATAAAGATGACGATGAAATGAAAACAAACATGATGTAGACACGATGTAAAAACAAAGAAGACACATAAAAAATCACAAGGTTAGTACTAAACTATTTGATTCAGTAAGGCTAAGAAACCTCAGTCTTAAATTATCTCAAATACCAAATGTCATCCATTGAATAAATGTTAGCTCCCATGAGGAATAACAAGTTTTGTTGTGCCACATCACTCATGAAATACATGGTCCCATTGGAAATCAAGGTTTGTTATACTAGGTGGCCACGTTAAAAGGTGTTCATGACTCACAACATAGAAAAGTTCAATATTTTCTAGGTGAACCACAAAATGGAAGGCACACGGGCTAGTGAAGTCTGATATTCACTTAGAGGTTATCCCCCAAGACAAGGTAGCGAAATGAGAAACACAATAAGTGTAGTGAGGATTGTTTTTCACTAGGTGTCTACCCATGAAAATCATACCAAGAGTTATACTCCTTGATAACTCTGATAAGGTGCTACAAAATGGTCAAAATGATATGTTAATGCCACACTAAGTTCAACTCTCATGAATAAAGTGGAGTAAAAAATGCCACTCATCTCAAGGGGTGCATAAAGTTTAACGTCATGGGGGACAAAAAAAAATCACCTTAGGGGTTGCACAAACGACAAAAGAATAAAGCCAAAACACCTAAGGGTGTGTTATAAAAACACCACTATAAAAGGTGACTTACAAAAATAATAAAGGGGCATTTTTCAATACATGGTCACACCTTAGGGAACATCACACATGACATCGCCACCAAGAGAGGACTAGTCATGGAATAGAAACTCACACCTTAGGGAATACTAGCCATAGTATTACCACCAAGAGGAAATTCATATGCCAAGAAATGTCACACTCTCATGGGACATAAAGCTTAATATCATCACAAAGGAGACACTCATATGGATTAAGAAGGCCAAAATTTGGTTGATAAAGTCACACTTCCTAGGAGATATATTCTATCATCACTAAGAAGGGAACATTTCTTATGCAAACAATAATCAAGGGACTATATGCCCCCCCTTAAAATGGTAGTGTACTTGCTACACTAACATTTTAAGGAGATGTAAAGGGATCCCAAGAAGGAATGCATCCCACATAGGGCTATCTAACCCCTTTCCCCCCAAGTGTAAGGACAAAGGTGAGAAAAAAATGGATTATGATGTGTTGCTCCTTGTGAAATGAAATATGATTGCATAAAACCAAGTTTATACCCCCATGCAAGGTAGTGAGTATGTTATTATACTACAACTACCACATGACAAGGAGAAACAACTAATTCTATTGAATAGGGGTGTAGACGTCCAATTTGATCACTTCCATATGATCAAACGCGTCCCCTTATTCATCCGGTTGCTCATCCCCTCTGTCAATATTAATTAAGCCAGTTATTTAATTAATACCTTGCATCTTGCGCAAGGGTCCTAAAGTATTTAATTTAATACTTTACCCCTCTTCTTCCTCTAAATTAAATGAATATACCCTTTTATTTAATTTAGTCATATTCCCCTTTTGAATTAAAAAATTCATTTTTAATTCCCCTTTTCTCTCTCATGGTCACATCCTCCAACTTTTGCAAGTTGGTCCCTAATCCATTTTAATTACTTCATCTTCTTCTAATTAACTAGGGTTAGCATGTGCACACCCTTAATCATCATTAAGGTCACATCCTCCATAATTTCCCACTTGCTTCTAATGAGTCATTAGTCCATCTAACTGAGTACTTGCACAACCTTAATCAGTTGATTAGCCTAACCTAATCCTCCCCCCACTTATGGCATGTGTCCTTAAGTCAACCTTATTAAAGGCTTTCTCCTTTTGGACAAGGCACTCCACTTCCCCATGTGAATTTTTAATTCACCTTTTAATCCCCCAAGGCACCCAAAAGGAATTTTTAATTCCTTCACTTCTCCCCACATGTCCTTCACTTATTCTTTATTCTTTTCCATCTCCCCATGAGAATATTTGAGGAATTTTTAATTCCTCACATGTCCTCTCACCCACATGGGGACAAGGACCTCCTTTATGAGGAGATCTTGTCCAATCCCAAGGTACTTTGTACCCCTCTCCATGTCATGTCCTTCTCCTTCCACCTCATGTCCACTTCACCTTTTAGGGCTTCATCACATGCCACATGTCAAGATGTGAGGGCTTGTGAGTTCTCAACTCACCTTAGCCCTACATCTTGATGTTTGGTGGCTCAATCTTGACCCTCCATTTCCCCTAGGAACTCTCAAAAATCCTATAAATACCCCCTCTTTTCTCTCATTTTGGGGGAGATCATTTGTGCTAGCCAAACTCTTGCAGTTTTGTTTCTCAACCAACACTTAGCTATTTTCATGTTTCCAAGCATCATTTGCATCTCACATCTCACATCTTGTGCCATCCAAGGAGCATACATGTCAAAGATCGAAGGGCCAACCAAAGGATCGACTCAACGCAAGGTATAAAGTTCCATTTTGTTGCTTTTTATCTTGTATTGTTTCCAACTTAGGCTAATCTTGAGGTGTAGGTTGTTTTGGTGTTCATTTGCACTCTTTTACTTGTTGCTTGCTTTCTAACACTCACATTCGACCTATCACAAGGCGAAAGGATTTTTTATTTTTTGAAGGACAATAACCAAGACCTATTGTTGTTTCTTGCGTGTTGAGCTCTATGGGGACACAAATATCTTGTTCTTTTACACCACATACTTTTCCATTGTAGCCAAGTTGTTTTTAAATTTCATATAACCTTTGCCATAAATGATTTCAATTTCTTTCGAAGAGGGTGGCTTTTCATGATAATTTTCATCATAAGTGGGAGTTTAATTTATGTTTTTCTCTTTTCTATAAGTTGTGGATGATTCGGTGATGGATTGTGTTGATCATTGTGGCTTATTTCTATTTCTTTGATTTTGATTGTGTTATCTTGTCTTCTCCCATGGATGTAGGTGTGAAATCTAACAAACCCAAAACATCATCCAACAATTTTGTCATCGATGAAAGACACTCATTTTTATACTCAATTTTAAAGGTTCCACTTTTATAGTTGGTGTCAATGTGCTAAGAGGATTTGTCATTTCTATTTCAGTTTGTAAATTTTTTTATTATTTTGGATCAGCTTCTATCATGTAAACCTTGTTGTATATGTATTTCATTGAATGATGAAGCATTGAAGGCACACCTTTCATATCATGAATTCATGGTCTACCCAAGAGAAGGTTATATGAAAGATCATGGGGTATAACATTGATGGGAGTTTGCAACACAACCTTACCAACCTTAATAGGTAACGTTGTCACCCTAAGTAGTTGTCTTTCTACATTATCAAAATATTTGATTAACAAATCAACGGGTTGAATTAAATTTTTGTCTGTTCTAATTTTATCCAAAAGATTTACACTACAAACATTAATCCGTGAACCATTGTCAATAAGGGAACATCTAAACCCAACCTTGTTAATAATAGCAGTTATCATCAAAGCATCATTTTTTTGTTTTTCCAAAGGAGGTAATTCATTTTGATGAAAGATAATGTCCAAGTTAGGTGAATTTATATTCTCAATCAAAGTTGTCAAATCATTTGGTTGTGCAATAGGAGGGATAATGAATTTTTGCAAAGCAAAGGATGAAGTGGCATGATCAATACATCAAAACAAAAGAGTTTAATGAAGGGGACTGGGCACTATTATATGATTCAAGGTACAAATATTTCAAGGGGAAACTCCAACCCAGGTAGCTAGGACCCTTTAAAATTAGTCAAGTTTATCCTAATGGAGTAGGCAAGTTGCACACCATATATGCAGTCATATTCTCTCTTTTGGTTAATGGCCATAGATTGAAACTGTATAAGAAACCACTAAAGAAAGATAATTTCTTTTTTTCATTGTTTTAGCAGTATGGTACTCATAGCGATCAAGATAGAAGTCCAGACACCCAAAGTGACATCTCAACAACACATGACATACCAAGTACTTTCAGTGACCTAGAGATTGAGATACATAGCTGAATCCTTGTGATCACTCAAGAATAATTTTATATTTTACCTCACAAGCACACACAAAACGATTATAATGATGTTTATATTTTCTCATGAGGGACCTATTTTTATTACCCATTTGGAAGGGTCCTGTTGTGGTAGGGACCTATAGCATCATAGCTGTCAACATTCAAAATAGGTCCTATTGCCGAAGGTACCCATGGCACCGTCTGGCAGAAGAAAAGAAATATTTAAAATTACTTCAGGCCACATTAATTATAGTACATGCACAATCATCTCAAAATACTCACATGCAATATCCATCTTTTCATAATAAGTACCCACAACATGCTTCTTTTATTTCTTGCTGCCAATTCCAATATTGAACGTTTGAGTTGTCACTACTATTATCCATCTAATCCACTTTATAACCCTACATCTGCCACCTCACACTTCATTCACCTGTAGGTATTTCCGATCACATCAAGTTATATTCCAGATACATGTTATTTAGTTTACACGTGTGATGATCAATTAGTCTCTTTCATTTGGTACACAAGGTATTCTATCATAACTCCCATAGATTTCTTTAAACTTTCATTATGTCTTTCATATTAAATTATGCATGTGAAATATTCATCCCATTAATTTTCATACTTTCTAATGATACCACTTCCCAATCACGAGTTGAAGTGAGGTCACTAATGGGTCTAGTTATTAGCTTATCTTCTGTTACTTTCATACCTACTTTCAAACACTTATAGATATACTTTCCAGACAATAATCCTGTATTATACTACCTTTTCATACCTATTATGTAGACTTGGACCTAAAATATAATGATGGAAATATGGTTATGACATAATAGTATTGCATGGTTTATATGATGGAATGCATGAAATGTGGATAAAATTATATGTTTTAATTATGGTAGTTAGTCTTGTGTACATACTTTGTGAATTAAAATTTTTGCACCCAAGGAGGAATTGTAGCACGTAGCAGTTGGAAACTGTACCTACAAAAAAGGAAGACTTGGACAACAAAAACAAGGGAGTTCCAGATTAAGCTGAAATGTAATAACTATTGTTGAAGATACCTGCTGGAGATTGAATGTGCATCATTATAAAAAGTTAATAAGCACTGGAAAATAAGGACTCCTTTATTGATAGGATTTTTACAAATGTTGTGTGTTTTAAATACAACCTTGTTTTACAAGAGTTTCGGTCCTATTCAGATTCTTCTTTATTTTTCAGTTATGGTTTTGAATAATTCAATCTTAACTGTATGCTCTAATATCTAGGAGTGGAAGTTAATGATTGCAGTTAGTTGTTGCTTTTGAATAAGATTCCCTCGAGCTTGTATATAGCTGATGGTTGAATCCTTAGATAAGTTAGTTGGTTTTTAGTTCTTCATTATCAATTATTTTCAGTTTCAAGACATGATGGATATTCAAAATGATTGAACACAATCCTTGAAAAAGATCTTATGTAATCTTTCATGATATGCAATGAATGAAGTCAATTTCACTAGATGTGTAGAATCTATTAGTTAGATTTGGTTTCAGTTAAGTGAGAACAACCACTTGAGTAGGCCACTCAAGGTAACTATTCTCCACTTCATTTTTTGGTTGTTTATCTTTGTTTAGATAGTTGTTTTATGTTTAGTATTACTTCATGAACTATATGCAAGTTAAAATAGAATCTAATAATTTGCTTATTGGTAATGAATGTTCATGAAAATTCATGTAATGGTTAACTAGTAGTAATATTGAGGTTAAATTAGCTGAGTTGTTAGTTTTGATTAGTTTTAAGGTTATACAGTAATATTTCATTAGTAGTAGTTCAGTTACAGTTTTAGCTGTAGGTACCTATAGGCATTAGTTTTGGCTTATTCTTTCACTATTATGCAATTTTGTAATTTCCAACAAGTAGAATAACTTGAATAGGATAGCTTAGGTAGTTTTGAGTCTCTAAAGAAATATATAATGTTGCACCATCACAAGTTTACAAACCTTGGGTTGACATTTTAATGTAGTCTTTGTAATGTTGAGTGGATTGTTCACTTAGATAAACCTATGAATTGTGTAGGTTCTACCAAGTTTACAACACATTAGTTTAGAATATACAATCACTTCAACCATTAAGTTGGGGGCAGGGTACAACTCAACTAGTTTTTTCAAAATCCACCACCCAAATCAAATGTTTTTTTTTTTGAAATATGCCACCCAAGTCAAATACAATAGATATATACGACATGAAAAAAACCTCCTAAAAATTATACCTACTTTTTGATGATACTTGCAATTTCCAATTCCCAATCCCAAGAACTTGAGCTAATTACAAACTAGAGTCGAACCTAGAACCTATTTGTGAGCTCAAATTAAGTTGATACTAAGAAGGGGAGTTGCAGTTATGGTATGGTAGCAAAAGTATAGGAAGAACAACAGTAAGGAGAAGGGTTTTGAAGGTGGTGGAGTGAATTGAGCTAAATTTTCAAAGGTTAAACACATTGATCATAGTAAAGAAGAGTCATAATGGGAGGAAATGTTATTAGGAGAGAGTCATCGGCTCATAAGAAAATTTTGGAAGATACAATGGTCTTACCTATTTTTAGCAGAGTTGGCTGGCTTAACTATTTCTTGAAATTAATAGAATTCAACAATGATATGACAAGAAGGTTTGTAGCCACATTGGAACATGATGAATCAATGGTGAAAGGACTATTAGTGGATGGATTTGAGGTTGCCATATCACAAGTTTCTGGGTTACCTAGAACTAGAGCAAAGTTTCCAATAAGTGCAGATGTAGGTGTAGCTAGAGAGGAATTTTGTGAACGAGGAGAGAATTTGGACTCATCTTAACAAGGTACAAAGAGGCTCTCTCTTCCATGGTTATGGGATAATTGTGATTCCTTTTTTGTTAGATATCTTACCTATGATGGTAGGAAAAATCTCTTGTATACAATACATTTTAAATTACTTAGTCACCTTCGACACAATAAGCTAGTAAATGTGACAAATTTTATTTATAACATGTTGAAAAGAATGGCATCATAGTATCAAAGGAAAAAAAGCACAACACTGCCCCATCACACTACTATTTGATTGCTTTACTGGTAAAAAGAAGTTTGAGGATTCAGGACCCACAAGTAAACTAGGAAGATTTTAAGGAATGTGAAGATATTAATAGTTTACTGGATGCACTTGTGGTACCTAAGAATTTAGAGCCACAAGATGAACCTGTAAGAGAAAATCCTCATGTATCACCTACGAAATCACCTACCTGTAGCCAAGGTGAGCATGAGGAACATAATGAGCCAAAGTCTAGGTCACCTGTAATTGAGGAAATTCCATCTTCTTGAAAATCACAAAGACCCAAGAGTAGAAGAGGCAGTACATCCACATCATCCACACCTTCTAAAATAGAAAAGGAGAAGAAGGATGTTCAAAAGAAGAAAAAGGGTGTTAAAAAAGAGAAGGATGTTAAGGAGAAACCTACACCTAGACATTTAGGAAGATTAAAGAGACAAGGTGTCATGAGGGGAAATGTAGAGAAACCTGAAGAAGAGGAAAAGAGCAAAGAATAAAAGGAGGAAGGTGTCATGTTAGTAGAGACAGACTCTAAAGGGAAGGGAGATATCCCTGGAAATGTAAATATACCTATAAAAAGGAGGAGATACATGTCTATGCAAACAAAGATTTTGGCTTCCAAGGGTCTTTCTAGCACTTCTAGGGTTTTTCACCTAAAAGGAGAAGGATGGGCCAAAACACAATGTATACATTCAATATTAATGTAAAATGGATACAATATTCCTAGCTGAGATGATCTCAATGCAAAGGATTGAAAAAGAAAGGTGATTATTAATGCTAAACTAAGAAATGCTATTTAAAACATAGTGTTGTATACAAAAAGAACTAAAAACATGAACAAGCAAGAACATAATTTGGTGAAACTGAATGAGGTGTGCCTAGAGGTTGAAAGCTGATGTTCAAAGGTTCTAGAATGCTATAGAGATCAGTGTTGAAGTCCATTGGGACTCATTCACCACATATGGTGAATTAGTCCCGTTTCTAGTAAAAACTGTCGAACAGGTTTTGGGATGTCGGGAATAGAAAACCTCAAAAAACACTTTTTCTAGCATGGCAGTGGGGCTCATTTGCCACAGATGGTGAATTAGTCCACCTACAAAATTTTGAAAAGTCAAGGGTCAACTTTGTGGGTCTTGGTCTGCACTTTTCTGCCTAATAGCTTGCCAAATCTGAATCTAGAAAATCTGATGGGAAAGTGTCCTCCAAGCTTCAAATAGGGTTAAGTTGACTTTGATGACTTTGATGACTTTACAACACCTTTTCAACACCTTTCTCTTTGAAAAATCTGCCTACAAGACCTGGAAAGAGGGGAAAAAGGGTTAAGGGTTAGAGTATAGGGGTTTGCCTTGGTCAAACCCCAATTTGGTAATCAAACCCTTGATATTGAAATGAAATAAGGAGATAATGATGAATAAATAACATGCAATGTCATAAACTCACCAAACCCTTGATGTTGAGGTTTGAAGATATGCTACTCCAAGATGCTTGAGTGCTTGATTGAATGCTAGAATGCTAGAATGCTATGATGAATGCACTAATACTTGAATGAATGAGTGAATGGATGAATAGGGGGTTAAAATGAATGGAAAATCATATATTTATGCACAATTATGCCCTAATTTCTCAAAAATACATCACAGGCCGACCTAGGTCTTAAGGAATAAAAACCCAACAATAATTTGAATTCATTTTGATTTTTGTGCCAATGAGGGACTCATTCACCCCTACTGGCAAATGGGTCCCACTCAAGGCTTGTGAATGGGTGTTAGAAATTAAGTTGTCTTAAATGATGTTTGTCGGGTTTATATTAAAAAATATACTTAATTAAGGCCTATAAGTGCATAAAGGGGCCTAATAAAGCATAAGACAGGTGTATTTGTTGATGAAAAGTATAGAAAAGCGTGAAAGTTTGTTACAAGACTTCACAACACTTTAAAATAAGACTTGGTAAGTGATAAGAAGGGGGTATGTAGGTGAATTATAATAAGGAGAGTCTAGAGAAGTGTGAAGATGTATCATAACACTTCACAACACCTTTACAAGACATCATAAAGTCTTAATGATTCATAAAGATTCAAGACCTAATTACAACATTAAATCATGGAAAAATCAAGCTAATTAAACACAAGGAGGGAAAAAACAAGAAAAAGTAGAAGGGTTACTTTTTCTGTGTCCACAATTAGCCTCCACTTTAGTGAGGGGATGAACTTGCTTCAAACTCACACTAAAGTAGTTGAACATGCAATCAAGAGGGGTTAGAATGTACTAGTGCTTGGTGAGATGAGACAACAA
The DNA here is from genome assembly GCA_007258455.2 of Sequoia sempervirens. Classification (NCBI taxonomy): domain Eukaryota; kingdom Viridiplantae; phylum Streptophyta; class Pinopsida; order Cupressales; family Cupressaceae; genus Sequoia; species Sequoia sempervirens. The sequence goes on along the minus strand of VDFB02339509.1, from coordinate 53,136 downwards.
CAATCAAGAGGGATGATCAAGCCCCCATTATCAAGATCCCATGGCAAACCAATCATAAGCACAAAGGAACACACATGATAGTGATGAAAAGGAGTGAAAGAGAGGAGTTGAAAGAAAGTCAAATCAAGCTTTGATCATTTTTCCAGCCCGTTGTGGGTCAGATCTAGGTTGTTTGGAAAGAAAAAGCATATTCACTCAGGGGCAACAAGACTCATGGCTGTCCACCAGGTGAGAAGGCACAAAAGGTGAGAAACATACACTCACAATTGGTATGTACTCACAAACACACAGGTGGCTATGGGGAAAA